>JAGFPH010003048.1:54480-66584 GCA_018207615.1 Philaenus spumarius
AACCTATTAAAAAATGGATAAAATAATAAATGAAAATGACATTCTTGTATATCTGGATGACTCAGATTTAGAATTTTTGTAAGACGATGGAAATGAAGACATCGAAGCACATCATGTTGAAGGTAGGCTTTTTATAAACTCACTATTTTTCGATTCACTAGCTACCTTTTATTAGTTAGAGTATACTTTTAGTCTGCGTACGCTCTATAGTAGCTACGATTGTATTTTATATCATCCCGTTCAGTCATGTAGGCCTACATATCTTTCAGTATTGTACCTAGGCCTACATTCTATTTTTTCATTTTTTGTAGAGTTTCTGAATGAAGCGGAATGGAATGGGGATGAAGATGTTGAAGTTGAAAATCTTGTTGAAAATTAACCAGAGTATGTTGCAGAAAATGGATTTCCTCGTTTAGAAAATGAAGTTATAATTGAATCTCCAAATATATCTAGAGCAAATCAAGAAAAAAAATATGGGGAAGAAAATGAACTATCAGAAAGAGAGGACATACAATGGAGGAATGACATTGATAAATTTGAAACAACGAATGTTACTAGGTTTGAGCCAACAGCCTATTGCCCATGCACTGGATCTGTCTGCTGCCAATGCATGGATAGAATATAAGAAACAAGCCATACTTTTGGGTGTTACAAAAAGTAAAATAATGGATCTACTTATGTTTAGACATGAAATAGCCGAGGGCCTTATACATGCTGGCAAGCCAGTACCCAGTAGAAAGCGTGGCAGACCTAGTACTGCTGGAGATGAAAATGAAGAAATCACTACTAGGAGACGTCTCAGTCCAAGACATGAAACACGTCCGATTCACGATATTCGATATGACCAAATAGGACATTTTCCTAATGTTGACAAAAACAAAGAAGTAACAAGATGTAAGAATAAAGGTTGTACAAAGAAAACTCATGTAGGCTATACTGTTCAAAGTGCGATGTACACCTTTGTCTCATGAGTGACAGGAATTGCTTTTTGCAATTTCACACAAACTAGTTTTTCATTTTTGGTTAAAATTCAAATTTGTATTATTAAAAATATAATTGTAATTCATTGTTTTAAGTTTTGTAAATAAAAATTTAATTTGTATAATTAAGAATGTAATTGTAATTCATTGTTTTACATTTTGTAAATAAAAGTAACAAAACCTAACTAATTGTTTTTTTACCCTTATTAGTCACAATGTCATGGACAGCCCATAAAAAGGCCCATAAGGCGTTTTTGAATAAAAAAAACTACTTTAAAAATCACACAAAAAATCGAACTCTATGAATATCAAGTTTAAAAATTTTTAAATTTAGGGTAAAAAATTCATGACTGAATGGGTTAAGCAAAATGTAATGTAAAGTAAAATTTGATATTTAAGTAACACTATGAAAAGTCGGCTGTCTTCATTTCTAGAGCCATTCGGTATAGCTTGATATTTGTTTTGTTTAATTTCGACTCATAATAGTTCACGAATGAAGACAATGTCGACAGATACTTGATAAAATAAAATAAATGCAATGTTTCCCCAGATGTTTTGCTTTTCCAAATCTCACTTTACGGAACAATAAATTAGTATGGGGCGTTAAACTCATTCATTTTGTATTCCGGGAAATTGGTTTCTTTTCCCCTTAAGGGCAATTACACTCCCCCCTACTCCATGAGTTATAACACTCGGTTAGTGATCTTGTGAGGTTTAACGCAAGGTGTAAAGTTATAGGAATTGCTTCTAATCAATTTAATTTGCTACACACTATTAAACACAATTAAATTTTTATTAAATAGGTAATACAAATTTTTGCACTTTCACAATTACCTACTTTATTGCACGAGAATCAGTCAGTTTGTTGCCTTCTATAATGCCGTAGTTGGTGAATCCATGGTTGGCATGAGTCAATAACGTAATTGTAAATTAAAGTACAACAAAAAAGTGTTATGAATTATTATAATAGAATTTCACCAAGAACATGTAGTCATTATTATAAGCCATTTAAAACATGTTTATAAATGTATACAACTTACAACGATATAGTTATTTAAATAATAGTTATACTTGATTATGAAAACTAATGAGCAAAAAAGTGAATCCAGAATAAATAAACATCGTGATCGGACTAACGGAGCGTTTGTAGCAGGACGTTTTAGTTTCACGCGAAAGTTTTTTGTTGTTAATTAATCACTTTAAAAATCAAAACGAGGGTTTGGAGACAAACAATTTTTAAACAACAGTTTTAGACGTGTGATTTCCTACAACTTTCCCGCTGACGAAACATCGCTACTTCAAAAATAAAATAAAAAACTCGCTTACTGAAAATTTTATGTCAGATGATTCCTGAACTAAAACTTGCATTTTACTTTTTTAATGTGTACAATTACGTAAAAATATATTTTAGGTAAAAAATGAGATGGGTAGAATCTTTCCTCCAAAAAAAATGTTTTGTTTTTTGTTTTTGAAGTGATAACTTCTATTGGCCCG
This sequence comes from Philaenus spumarius, assembly GCA_018207615.1. Taxonomy (NCBI): domain Eukaryota; kingdom Metazoa; phylum Arthropoda; class Insecta; order Hemiptera; family Aphrophoridae; genus Philaenus; species Philaenus spumarius. The sequence goes on from JAGFPH010003048.1 coordinate 56,955, forward strand.
TTGGGCATTTTCGCTTGACTATGTTTCTGAAATCTCGCGTCACGCAAACTCTTTGTGTAGACACAAGTCAGAGTCTGGAGAGGGAATAGACGATACATAGTATATAAACAAGTAAGCGCGTGTAGAGGGAATAGATTATATAATAAAAAAAATATTTTGTGGGTATTTTTTGAGAATGTAGAAAAAGTAAATGAATTATTATTTAATTTTAAGGGTAGTTATTCCATTTCATCCATTTGACTTAAGTAATTAAAATTTAAAAAGTTGTGTATTTTCCTTAAAAATAATATTACAAAATTTAAGCTTTGTAGCTTGTAGGAAGTTAGTTTATATATTTATTGTATAGGGGTAGCAACCTTATTTAAACCATTTAGACTTAGTTAATTGTAACGTCTAAATCCTCCTCTTAATGATATGTATAAAGAGTGATTTTTTTACGAAATTGGTCAAATAGTTTTGCAGCCTATAGAGAACAAAGAAACACACATTGATTTTATAAATATAGAAAAACAATTTCCTAGAACCAGACACAGCGCCGCATACCGGGTAGAATTAATTGTGTTTCTAAACTATCTAGGAATCAACCCAAACACATACAAAAAATTCATAAAAATTAGTCCAGTCGTTTAGTGACATACTCACGTGCAGAAGAATGATAATATATACAGTACTAGCTGGCTCGATCCGGCTTTGCACGGATAGACAAATCAAAGTTAAAAATGGAGATTTTTAGTAAATTTGACCCCCCAAACAACCTAAAATTCGAATTTTTTTAAACCCATTATTAGCCAGCACCTACGGCCATAAAGGAAGCTACATACCAAATTTCATTCCAATCCGTTCAGTAGTTTTAGAGAAATCGTGATTTAGTAACTTTGAGCCCCCAAACCTTCCTAAAATTTCAAAAATATTTCTTAACGAGCACCTAGGGCCCTAGAGGAAGCTACATGCCAAATTTCATTCCAATCCGTTCAGTAGTTTCAAAGAAATCGTGATTTAGTAACTTTGATCTCCCAAACCCCCCTAAAATGTCGAATTTAAAAAAAAAACTTTCTTATTGAGCACCTATGGGCCTAAAGGAAGCTACATACTAAATTTCATTATCATCCGTTAGGTTTTTTTAAAATTATTTTATTCAGACATTAACAAATACAATTTTAAACAAAGAACTAGTCATGTTTTGACTAACAACGTTTGAATCTAGCAAGATTAACAATATTGCACCACTATGTCCTCCACATGAAGTGTTCGTTTGATGACTTCTGCATTTATGCTGACTATTCAGGCAACTCGAAAGGTTTTAGTCTTTTGAGTCTTCTTATGTTTCCCTCTTGAAGAAGTAGTTTAGCAGCTTCAACGTTTGGGTGTTGATGGAGCCTCTCCTGATGTTTTTTGGCACACTTCTTTACTATACTTGCCACTGTATCCATTCCAAGATCTCTATGGATGTCGCTATTACGGGCGTACCAAGGAGCATTTACAATTCCTCTAAGTACTCTATTCTGAAAACGTTGGACAATGATCTGATTGCTGGTTTTGGTGCATCCCCACAGTTCAATACCATATACCCAACTCGGCCTCAGTATTTGTTTATAGAGCATGAGTTTGTTGTGAATGGATAACTGAGATTTTCTCCCAATTAACCAGTACATTTTCCTATATTTCAGTTAAAGTTCTTCCACTTTCTTTTTAACGTGCACTTTCCATTTTAACTTTGCATCAAGGTTCATCCCAAGGTATTTCGCTTGATTTGCATATGGAATCGGAATATTATTGAGAGTAACAGGTAATGGTTCCACTGATTTATTAGTAAAGTTAATATGTGTAGACTTAGACTCGTTTACTTTTATTCTCCGTTTTAACAGCCATTCTTGAATATTATTTATGGCTATTTGCAGTTTGTGTGTTACTTCGTCTACTGTGTCACCGACTGCTAGGATCGCAGTGTCATCCGCAAATGTGGCGGTCATTGTATTATTCATTTGCGGTAAGTCGCTTGTAAATAGTACAAATAGGAATGGCCCTAAGACACTCCCCTGCGGCACTCCTGCTTTTGCTTCCTTTATACTGGAATAGACTCTTCCTTGTTTAACTCTAAAATACCTCCCTTTGAGGTACGATTTAAGGATCTGGCCATACTCAAATGGCAGAGTTTTCTCTAATTTATATATTAAACCATTTACCCATACTTTGTCGAACGCCTGCGCTATGTCAAGAAATATGGCAGAACAAATTTTTTTTCCTCTAGAGATTTTTCTATTAAATCTGTTATTCTGTGGATTTGATCTATAGTAGAGTGTGTATCCCTAAATCCAAACTGGTGAGATGGAATAACTCCTGATTTTTCAATTTCTGACTTAATTCGTTTTAAGAGTAGTTTCTCAAATAGTTTTGTCATAACTGGAAGAATTGAAATTGGCCTGTATGAGGTTATTTCACTTGGTGGTTTGCCTGGTTTAGGTATCATGATTACATCCGCAAATTTCCATGTTAGGGGAACATAGCAGTGTTTAAAAGAGGCATTAATTACGTCTGATATTTTCTTTATAAATTTATTAGGCAATTGCCTGAGGATCTCTCCAGTTATCAAATCATACCCTGGTGATTTTTTTAGTACCAAGTGGTTCTTTATTACATGTTTTACTTCTTTAGCATTAGTAAATGGTATTTCTTGTCTCTCGTTGACTATGTGACTTTCATTTAATATAGCTTGTTGATTAGTTGCTGTTTCATTGGGTTGAAAGGTACGCTCTAGATGTTCAGCAAAGTTTTCGGCTTTTTCTTCTTCAGTTTTAGCCAGACTACCATTATTTGTTATCCGTTAGGTGATTTTGTTTTAGTAACTTTGACCCCCCAAACCCCTTAAATTTCAAATTTTTACAAACCTTTTCTTAACGAGCACCTAGGGCCCTAGAGGATTCTACATACCAAATTTCATTCCAATCGTTTCGGTGGTGCTTTTTAGTAACTTTGACCCCCCCAAACCCCTTAAAATTTCGAATTTTTACAAAACTTTTCTTAACGAGCACCTAGGGCCCTAGAGAAAGCTACATACCAAATTTCGTTCCAATCCGTTCAGTAGTTTTTGAGAAATCGTGATCAGTGAGTCAGTGGATTTGGCTTTTAAATATATAGATAAAGATTATTATTATTTTTATATTAAGGAAAAGAGATCAAATTTAACTTAATGAAATCTGTACTCTAAAATTGTATGTAACAAGTCAAAACTGATAGAAAAATTGTATCTTACCAAGTCGGAAGCATGCCAACAACCGAATGTACCAAGTATTTCTAATTGAGGTTGAAACACAAGTTGTTTTACTAAAGTAGATATTAAGCTATAATGTAACACTAATCACAGGGCAGGTTACTGTAATAATTAGTTGTACTTTCTAATAATTATTAAAAATATGACCTCTTATTGGAAATTTAGTTCCTATAGAATTATAAATCATAACAAACATTTTAAAACAAATTTAAAAAGTATATTTGTAAAAAAAAGTTAAGAAGATAAGGTTTTTTAAATATAATTTTGTGTAGGAATCTTATAGACACAAAATACTATTAAACAATTCTAACATTTATTATTTAAAATATAAAACTATTTTGTGTTAGATTCAGGGTGTCCCACGAAGAAACGGAGAAACTCTCAGGACTTGTTCTTCAGGTGAAAATAACAAAAAAAGTTCATATAAACATAGGACCGAAAAGTCTTCGTTTCCCAGATATCCGCCATTTTGTTTTTTGTGCAAAATAATTCATATCTAGAGAACGGTTGGACTGATTGAGTTCAAACTTGTCATGAAGCTTAACCTAACAATGATATATCTCAAGAAAAATAATCGATACTACGACAGCAAGGTGATGACAGCAAATTTACATACAATATTGCTGTGTTTACTGTGTTGGTATAGTATGCCGGGTTGAACAAACCAATTATTACACATAACTTAACTATTATCCTTCATACGATAGTTTTGACAGTTACACAACCCGATAGGGAATCAAAAGGGCTACAAAAAAGGTATCTTGACATTTTTCGTCAAAATGCACGGTTTTAAAGGTTTGAAAGTTTCAAACAGCCGCCATTTTGAAACGCAAGATTCGATAGTATTGGTTATTTTTCTTAAGATATATCATTGTTAGGTTAAGCTTCATGCCGAGTTTGAACTCAATCAGTCAAACCGTTCTCTAGATATGAATTATTTTGCAAAAAAAAAAAAAAAAAAATGGCGGATATCTGGAAAACAAAGAGTTTTCGGTCTTATGTTTATATGAACTTTTTTTTGTTATTTTCAATTGAAGAACAAGTCCTGAGAGTTTCTCCGTTTCTTCGTGGGACACCCTGTATAAAGAAAAAATATTTCTTTGGAGAAGAAAAATTTTACTTACAAAATATTAAGTTTTTGATTTATAATGTAATATTGTAAAAATACATATGATTTCTTATAATAAAAAACTTGATCTCCAAATGATATTGAACAAGCAAACACAATAAAAAATTTTTACTCGTGGAAGAATACTTCCAATCTAAAAATGAAGTTTACAAAAATGATTTGTTTTGTTCGTTTGAATTTAGAAATGTTCTAGTTTTTAAGTTTTAAAAGATACAAACAGCTTACTAAAAACTTTTTATACTAACAATAAAACGGGAAATTTTGGTTTTATTAAAAACTCAACTCAACAAATTCAATATAAAATGCAAACACAGGTTCAACACCTTGATACAATAACAAGAAATAACTCTCTCAAATTTACTGCTAATATTTTATATTTCAAAATAATGTAACTATGTTATTACAACATACATACAGTTGACTTATAAAAGGTTGTATTTAATCCACATTTGTAATGCTAGCATACCATGTGGCTCATGTTTGTTTTTACTATTGACACTTCGCAGATGTTTTCAGAACTGAAAGAGTTCTAATTGGTAATTTAAAGTTCTTTTGTCTACTATACAGTATATATAAAACAGTTTCATCATTTATAAAGTCAGACCTCTCTGAGTGTACCTAGTTGTTAAAATGTATCAGTTCAAAATCTTGGTTTTATTGTCTTTGGTTTATTGTATTTATGGTGCTTGTGTTGGACGTGATGTGAGTATATAGATATTTTATTTTACAAAGAGGTTGTTATAGTACACGGGATTACAAAATTTTAAATCAAAATATCATTCTTTGTTAAAAACAAGAGTAAATATCATTTCTGTTTCCGACAATTCTTAGATTTGTCATTTTGTTTAAAAAAATCATATATTTTTTAAACGACAATGATATGGAGTGTAATTTGACATAGAGAACATATTTTCCTTAGAAAATTCAAACAATCATTTGTCGAAATGCATTTTTATTCTTTACTAACTACTACTAAGAAATTATAATGTGTGCTTTGAAAATATTGTCTGTCGTTGGATGTTTCCTTTACTAGGAAACTCTCTCCCTTCTTAAACACTTTATTATTACACCAAAGTAAACTCTATTGATTCAGAATAATACATGTATTGAAATCAAAACCAGAAAGTTTATATTGTAAATATTTTTCATATCTAATTAAAACTATTTGTGGTCATGATTGGAATTTTATAATAAAGAACTAGTAAAAACTAGGCTTACTCATAAACAAAAACCAAAATATTACGGGAAAAAAAGTATAAACAAAATATCCTACATACCAGTTTAGAAGAAATAGCTCTTTATTGCATCAACTTTGAAAATCTACAATTATCATAGCTTTGCGTTATAAACGAACAAACATTTCAAAAGATCAAATAGATTTAAAAAAAGTTTTTATCGGCTTATAATTTCTTTAAAATTTAAAAAGGTTTTACCATTTATATGAAAATAATACACAGGCACAGTTTTCACGTAATCTTACTTCCAGTTCAAATTATATAAGTGTTAAATATTAAATTTACAAAATGCCACTTGGTTTGCATGCTTACAAATAGTTAACTGTGTGTGTATTTGTTTTTCACAAAAAATGTGAAAAGGTAAGGAAATATACAAAAATATAATTTATTTTAATTCCAGTAATTAATTTAAAAGTAAAACTTAAAAGTGTGAATACTTTCAAATACTAAAAATCAATACAATACAGCTTAAGTCAATGATTGTTGTACAATTAACTACATTAGAACTTAATGAAAACTGTATAAAAAGTGTATAATTATTTTTTGTAACTAAGCTCGATAATATATTATTTGGTACTTATTAGAAGAATAAAATAAGAAGTACTATTACTTTTATTACATTATTTTTTTGTAATTAAATGATTTTAAAGTTTACATTTTATAAGGAAAAAGTACTTTTATAAGTATATACCTTATTAAATGTATATAAATATTGAGCTTAACTTGTGAGAAGATATACTTGATAGAATACACTTTACAATAGTTAAACTATTGTAGATCATGCATCACTGAAGATAGCGACTTTGTCGTTGAAAAAGGTTTGAGTTAATAAACGTATATATATTAGTTGTGAGATTTTGAGTTCAAAGTTTATTCTATCAAATATACCTTATTGTTTATGAAACATCAAAATACATTAAAACAAAATACATTAAACCTGTACATGCAATCTAGCTCTACTTTAGTTATACCTACATTCATATTTCATTTTAACTGATATTTAAATATACATTAAAACTCTTTATTTACTGCCTTTGTATACCGTTATAAAAATTTTTTGGGGTTCTGAGGGCACCAATAGATAATTCCACTAAAAATTCAAATTTGAAAATTTGGACGAAAACAATACTTTCTCCATATACTACGTATAGGGGGGGGGGGGGGGGGGAAAAAAAAAACACATTTTTGAGGTTAGTGAACTATTGCAGGCGATTTAAGTTTTATATCACAAGCCAAATGGATTATTTACTCATTTTCGGAGTGGTAGTGGCGGGAAGGCGAAGTTTTGGTATTTTGTAAATAAGTTTTTACAGGATCCCCTACAACCTAGGTGAATAACTATTCTAAGAACGGTTTTGCATATGTTTTGTTTTTTTTTTAAGGCGAAAAACCTGGGTGGAAAAACGGGTTTGCATATCTATTTCTTTCCTTTAAATAATAGCGGTAGTTATTTTGAAAAAAAGTCCATGTATATTATTCGAAAGGGTATGGCGTGAAATTTGAATGTAACGACACACATATAAAAAAAAAAAAAAAAAAAAAAAAAAAAAAAAAAAAAAAAAAAAAAATACATATTGTATATATATATGTAGTAAAAATATTTATCCACTGAAAACACACAGCTCAGCTGACAGGGGCAGGTGATGTTTAGTGAAAGTGCAAACATTAATATTATTTTCTCTAAAACCTCTAAATAACCTCTACAACTTCTCAGTTACATTTTAATTATCAGCTAATTTTAACCTTTTAATAAATTTCTATTATGAATTCCTTAAGTTAAGGTTTTTTTAGAAATCATTCTAAATTATTTTTGATAATTTTAATCTTTATTTAACTCCTTTTATATAGTAAAGTTAAGATTAATATATCATAATTATGTTTACATCTTAACTAAAAAGAAATGATTATGAAGAAGAACGATGTTGGGAAAACGGAAGAGGATTGGTGTACTAAAAGCAGATATCTCCTTAATTAATTGTTTTATTTTTGAGTTACACAACCTCACATTGTCCTAAACTTCTTAAAAAAGTACGAAATAAATAATCTAAATGTAAATAAAATTCCAATACTTTTAAACATTGGAATTTGGCAAAATGGCTTTATCTTTGTTTTACTAATAGTATAGATGAGTTTCATTATGGATATTTTAGAATTTTTTTCAAACCCACGATAATTATTCACATTGCCACAGTAGAGCTCCAACTTTATTCCTATTTATAGATATAAAAAACAATTACTGACCGTATTTTTAATAATTATAATCACTTTTTTTACTAAATTACTGTTAAAAGCAAGTTGCCAGACATGGAAATTAGAAGTAGCCCATCTTAGTACAAGTATATAATGTATTTCACACTGAATATCAAATGTCCAATATCCCACATCATCCTGGAGGCAATAACTTATAAATAACTTCGTGGAAGTAATTGTTTTAAATGGGATGCAGGGCAAATTAAATTAAAATTCTTTGAGAAGACTACAAATATTATCAAGTTAGAGAATAATAATTGGATATACTGTAATTACTTTATATAATCAAGCGACTAAATTATAATTGGCATTTAAGTACACAGAAATTCCTTTTTTCTTCCTAGTTTTTCTCCTTTCATTATGCAAAAGCTGGTGATTTTTATTCAGTATCTTTTCCAGTATTGTGTACGCCAGGGTACTCTAAAAATACGTTATTTTAGTAAGAAATTATTAATGGAACTTTTTTTATTTATACCAATTTTTAACAAGATAGAGTTCAAGCATATTTAATAATAATAAAAATAATTTAAATTTTCTACCTAACGTCTTTGCATTATTCGAGTTAAATAAATGAAGACGGTTGAGCAGTTTATAGCGTAGGTGAACCTAACGCCTGTAACTAGGCTGCAAGCTACAACCTACGCCGTTTTTTAAATGGTGATTTTGACTACGGTGCCTTAGATTTTGATGAAGAGGAATTAATAGAAGAACAATTTGAAAATGTAGTGACAGTTTTGATCAAAAATGGCAAGAGAAGATGTTTTTTTTCTAAAATCAAGCACAAAATGGGCAGTAACATGTTTTTTTCTGTGAATAGTATATTATACCAAAGTTTATATTTTTATATATCCTGTACTACTCATTAAAATTTCTAGATAAGCAATTCATTCATTACATTTTTACTAAAACATTTTAAACACGTAATAATGATAATGCCAAAGTAGAATTTGCCAAATAAAAGTACTTAAGAAAAATGTTTGTCGAGCGTGTAACAATTTTTAATAATTTAAAAAATATTAACTTGATAAACCTAAGTTATGGAGAAAAGGTAAGGGCAAGGGAGGCAGCGGTTGGGGGTGTTGGACAGAAGTATATCAGTGGGAGGTGGGGGTGACTGCGGTATGAAAAGATTCGGGGAAGAGCGGTGTGGGGGTGGTCGGTTGGTGGTAGGATAGTGACTGAGCAACGTGGATGGTGCCTGAGGCAGGGTACGTTATTATCCAACTTCCAGTGAACCATAGTTTTTGTTTGTTTTTTTTTTTTTAAGGTACTATATATTTATTTTTAGGAAACTTACAATAATTTAAGTATTTTAATGGTAATTTGTTTTTTTAGGAAAAGGTACAGTTAATTCATTGTTATCTTATACAGTACGGTACAGTATATTTATTTCAAAACTAAATTAAAAGTTCTGGATCACAAAGAAGTTTTTTTTAAAATCTATCTGAGTTGTTGCATCAGCTGAAAGTTTTTTCATGTTTCTTGTTAGCCTTGGCTGTTGCTTAATTTGTCACTGGCTGGTTCTAACTTACTTAGATCATGCTACATACTTGTATATTCTCTCGATTTTGAGCAAGAGCTAAATCTAAGGGGTAGATTCTAACAAGCAGATGCTAGGTTTTATTCACTCCTCCCATAGAACTAACGATTTGAATTTAATCTTTTGCTAAGTTTTAATATTAAAGAAAAATTATTCAATTGTATCACTTATTTAATTCAAGTTTTTACGTAATTTATTTGTACAAACA
>JAGFPH010003048.1:88415-127910 GCA_018207615.1 Philaenus spumarius
ATGTCATGCGTAAATTTTATGGTGTTACTTATGTTGTTGAGATAATTGGCGAACATTTTAATTTGTCTAACGCTGCCATAAAAAAGGATTATGGTGTCATCAACATACCTGTAATAGTATGTTATTTGTTTTCGAAACTTGTTACTGTTGGACATAATGTGTTGACTTTCAAAATAATTTAAATATATTTCCGATAATATGCTGGAGAATGGTGCGCCCATTGCCAGTCCATTGTCTTGGGTGTAAAATTCATTTTCAAATCGGAAATAATTCTGACGCATTATAATCCTTGTTATATTGACAAGTTCATCTATTGCTTCCGGTTTGAGGATGTATTTGATTCGGGTGTCGTTCTTAAGATCTCGAAAAACACTACTAGCATCTAAAATAAGTCACTAAAATTAGTCGCGGGAATATTATTGAAAATCGGTATTAAATTTAAAATTACAAATAACTAGAGGGTGTCATATGATATATTTCCTCGCAACAAGCCTAAAAATTGCATGCCAAGCGAAGGCGAGAACTAGGTCAGCATCGAAATAGAAACGGAAAACTGTATAAAGCAAATATGTAGCTTGCTCATCCGGGATACAGCATTCAGTGACAGCCCAAATTTCTCCGGATCATATGCATGTGTTATTGGAAGGCAATACAGGGCACTATAATAATACTATGATAATATAGAGATTGGTAGAATCGTGGCTGATCCGGATGAGTATGTATTGGACCCAGTTTGGCGACACGCATTGTTCAATCAGCGCAATAGTCGCGATCGATCTGCTATCTGCCGGTGGCAATCTATAGAAACGTAGAATCTGTCTGTGGCCGAGAGTCAAGTCAAGCATAGATATGAGAGGTCAGCACTCGCATTTGGCGGTGCACTCGCATCGGAGAAGTAAAATTGATGCAGGCATCGATATACAATCTATACTAATATTATAAAGAGATCAAATTTGTTTGCTTGTTTGAACTTACATACAAATGTAGGGCATAATCTCTCGAACTACTGAACCGATTGAAAAAATAGTTTCATTCATAAAAAGCTACACTATGCCTGAGTAACATAGACTAGAATTAATTTTGGTTTAAGGTTTGAAACAACCAATGAAATAATACATATTAATTGATATACTTTCCTTAAAGCTATAGAGCTGAAATGTTGTGCATTTATTTCTTACAAGTTACATAGAACAAGTATACTATATTTGCATTTTGTTGCATGTTGCTAAGGAGTGAAAATCTGATAACAAACCTAAAACAATAAAAATTAATTGTTATATTTTCCTTAAATTTATTGAGCTGAAAATTTTACATTTATTTCTTACAACATACATAAAAAGTATCATAGACTGATATTTTTCGCGTGCTGCTAAGGGGTGAAAATGTAGTAACAACCCCTTTAAAAAATTTTGATTGTTGTACTTTCCTTAAAGCTAGAGAATAAACCCTTAATAAATTAAGAAATTTAAAAATAAGAAACCACTATACTACGTCCTAATTATAAATAAATAAGACATTAGTAGGGATTATTTATATAAAATAACCATTTTGCATTTGCTTCGATGCACGGGACCATTTTGCATTTGCTCAGGGACGGAGCTTTCTAGTATGTTATACAGATGCTGTCCTCTCTTTGCTCGGCCATAACATCATACTGTACTGACGTTGGTAGAGTTGACACATATCCTCGCAGGAGACTTAGTGATAATGTCAATCTCGATAAAGCCAGTGTTCCACAATTTCACGCAATGATGTTTGCCCTTCAACACTCGGCAAAACATACATCGATAACTTTGAATACACTTGAATTCGATTCGGTACTAATTCAGCTACCACAGACCATTAACTAATCGTGTTGTTTCCGTTATACTACTCTGTTTAACCATCATTGTATTAAATAGTTCGACAGTTAAATTACATATTAATATCAATCTTTTGTTATGATTAATTTATCCAGACGATTTCACGAAAAGTCTATTTCGCAACTTGAACTGTGGATTTTATTTACTATATTTCTTTTGGCTTCTTATTTCTGAGATGCAATTCTTTAGATGTTTAAAGTTGTTGGTAGAGTGTTAGTTTAATTTAGATTATTTTAGATTCCTTATAATAGGCCTAGAACTGTAGGCTTATGTTGCTGTAGTTTTAGTCAATTGGTAAAGAAAAGTCATTCCAAAACTTCTTGTAATGATTTAAAATATATATATGGGGGCTAAATACGTGATGTCCGCGCAATCACTCATAACAAAATACAATTTCTATCACTACCAAACAATAACTTCAAACAAAGAACCTTGGATGTTGTCAAAAACCTACATATCATAATTATAATGTGAAGTGCAAACTCAATTTAGGCATTGCTCACATCATTAAAAGTTTATTTTAGAATATGTATGTGTATTTCTTATTTTTAGAATAAAACACATGTTTACAAAAATGTGTAAAGGTTTTGAACTTATATTTAAAATTTGAACTGTGCACAAAAGGAATAAGTCTTTTTTAAATAGTTATTTAAATAAAATGTAGATTTTTTTTTTACAAACTACGACTATTTAATTTTAATTAAACTATGATTTCACAAATAAAAGTTAATTTTAAGTTCATATTTAATGTTTGAGGTTATGTGATTATAATTTAAATTTACCAAAGTTCATATTTTTAGTTTAAAATTTAAAAAAGCATTATGAAATGGTTTAGAATAAATGAAACAACAAAACATTTTTAAGTTTAAGAAAATGTTGTTAAAAGTAATAAAAACTATAAGTTTATTACGATATCAGTACAAACTTTTGAATGGTAATAATCAAATAATATAGGCTATATTAAAATTGTTCCATAGTAATAACTAAACAGTTTATTAACAGTTCTTCATCACAACTGTAACTTTTCTCTGATGAAACAATTTTTGAAGTCAAAATCTTTTGAACCTAGGAGAACAGAGTTTCAGTTACTACAAATATAGAACCTTCTCAGTTGCTAACAAATACCAGCTAACATAAAGTTATACTGCTAACAAATATTATATTCTTGAGAAATGAAAACGTAGAAAAAATCCTTTGAATTACTTTGACGCCTTCTAAATAAGGTTAAGTTCAGGAACACAAAGTTACTTTACATTGTACCAAAGGCTCAACTGCCCTGTGTTCACGGGTCTCAAACGTTGTGAGTTGAAATTTGTTTATTGCCCAAGAAATGCAAATAAAAGTAAAAAGTAAGACTTTTACGTCATATCGTAATATATTGAGAACAAATAAATGTTATAAGCTACTGGCAAAAGTCCAACGTTTTGTGCTCAAACACTTTGAAACTAGAAAACCTGTCACGAAAACGTTGCAAATAGAAAAGTATAATAGCCTAGTAAATTTAAATTTTGTACAGTTTGGTCAAGTGACATATTTAAAAAAATACATATTTTGTAGTGTTTACTCCATCATCAAAGCTTCGTCATTCTACTAAGGTCATCAATGCATTATTAAAAACAAGGAACAAAAGCCGACAAGTAAGGTGCGCTCCTCATACATGTCCAAGAACTAGTCATACTATAATCTATAATATTATAAAAGAGAGGTGGTTTCTGTGTGTGTGTGTGTGTGTGTGTGTGTGTGTGTCTGATGTTCCGGGTAAACACAAAAACTACTGAACCGACTGGGCTGAAACTTTACACAAAGGTAGATCTTTAACCCATGCAAGTTATAGGCCTATTCACTTCCTTAAAATCCCCTCGGGCTACGCCCCGTGAACCTTTCTAACCCGTGCGAAGAACGGGTACTTTAGCTAGTATGTTATATTTTATGTGCTTTAATAGTGTACTAACGCTCTTAGTAATTTCTTATGTTGGAGTAACATTACTAAAACGTCAACTGATGGAAACTTGATAAAAGGAATCTTTATCGTTGCTTCAAGCAGAGCCGCCGAGAGGGTTTAGGGGGCCTGGGGCAAATTTAATTCTTGACGCCCCTTGACTCGAAACTAAATATTGGGGGAGGTAGGAAGGAAGGGTAAATTTTTTTCACACAATAATTAATAATAACAAAAATTTAAAATAGTATAGTACACGTAGAAGTTATAATATTGGAAATTAACCTTCTGGCGTTCTGGGCTTACACCGACGGGCGCAGGCGGCTGTTCGGCCGCCATCGAATAATAGCCTTTTTTTGCCTGTAGGTACATCTGTACACCATTGAACTAGTATTAGGAGATTGCGGTATCAAATTCTCACTGATTCCGATTATTAAAGTTTAGTACTAGGAATTTTTCGATTATTTCCGAATGTATCTGATTCCGTACGTCGGAATTATACTGTTATGGAAGCGTTATTCCAAGTTCATCGAAGAAAGGACAATAAAAAAAAATAAACACTGAAATAAAATACATTAAAATACAACAAATGCATACTTACATTTTATATTGATGGCCAAAAATAAAAGAGAAAAAGAAAGTATACGTTCTTATTTACCTTTGGACCTGCATACCTACCTCTTGTAATCTATATAATAAAAATTAATTGCTGTTCCTTTGTAAGCGCATCACTTGAGAACGGCTGGACCAATTTGGCTATTTTTAGTTTTAAAATTTTCGTAATAGTCCGAACTAGGTTTTTATATAAAGAAAAATGTGATAAGTTTCCCGAAAAAGTTTCAAATTTGGAAAAAACTAAACAGCCTCTTTTGTATGGACTCAAGACCATAGTGCACAAAAACAGCTGTTCGTATAAAATGCTTAGTAACACATGTCTTGTAATCTATATAATAAAAATGAATTTATGTTCCTTTGTAAGCGCATCACTTGAGAACGGCCGGATCAATTTGCCTATTTTTTGTTTTAAAATTTTCGTAATAACCCGAACTAGGTTTTATATAAAGAAAAATTTGAAAAGTTTCCCGAAAAAGTTTAAAATTTGAAAAAATTAAACAGCCTCTTTTTGTATGGACTCAAGACCATAGCGAACAAAAACAGCTGTTCGTATAAATTCTTAGTAACAAATGTTTGTTTACATTCATTACCATAGCAACTTTATTCAGCATTTTTAATCACAGTACCAGGAGACCGAGCTAAAGCTCGATTATAAGCAAGGCAATGATTTCAATAATAAATATTGGATTATTGAGTTTTGAGGTTAGGCCTATAACATTAAACAACTACATAAAGGGTATATACAACATTAGGCTTACCTGTAATAAAAATACAGTTTAAAGGATTAACCATAATCTCAACGCTATGCCTCAGAAATAAGTCAGGCCTAAATTAAAGTTTAATATTTCAATATCGATTTAGGCCTAGGGCCTAGTTCGCTCACGTCAATAACTATTATTGCAAATTTCCGTGAACATCGTTTAGGTTAGGCCTATAACATTAAACAACTAAATAAAGGGTATGTTTATTTAGCAGAAGTATTCGTTGCCATGGTAACTATAAATAGATACAACATTAGGCTTACCTCTAATAAAATATACAGTTTAAAAGAAAGCAGATGATTATTGTAATGGCATTGAAAACATTTGCATCAGCTGTGCTTCGTTTAAAAGAAAACAGATGATTATTGTAATGACATTGAAAACATTTGCATCAGCTGTGCTTTGTATTGTTTAAAATGGACAAATTTCACTTTTTAATTTAATAAAAAGACGTAGAAAACGAATTTTCCCAGACTGGTGACCATTTCCAATCGATTTCTCGTGGCCAAAAGCCCCATATAAAATCAAAAAATCAAAAATCCTTAGACGGAGATTCCAGATCCATTTAGCAGACAGACAATTATCTCTCGCTTTAGAAGATAAGATATATTATTCTTCAAAACTAACAGGTTTTTTAGGTTAAATTGACCAACTTCAAGCAAACAAAAACAAAAATCAACTAAAAAAGCTTACTATATTTTAATTCAACTCAAACATTGGTTGTTACATAATATATATATAAAACTGAGTTGGATCAAAAACTGAACATGATTTTAGGTTAGGCCTACAATGAACCAAAACACGTATATTTGCAACCCATTTAGAATTAGGTTTTTTACAATTCTTCACAACTATCAGTTTTTTAGGTAAAAGCAAACAAAAGGTTTACTGTATTATCTATAAAACTCTAAATCTAAATTTGTGTAGTATATGCTTAAGTGGCGTAAAAACCATGTTGCAATTCGATTACTTAAGTCAATGTAATACAATGCGATAATACCCTTTAAATTAAATCAAACAATAGCGAAGCATTGCGGGTCCACTAGTTAATAATAACACCGACAAATATTCGTATATTTAAAACTACAGTAAACAACCATGAAATAAATGTAAAATTGTTACGAAAATACAACAAATTTATACTTATATATTCCATTGAGGTCCAAAAATAAAATGCACATGTGGTAGAGCGCTGGGCGGCAAGTTGGCCGCTCTTCGGATGAAACTTGAGAGCGTTGTTCGCGAATCCAGGATAGTGCTTGCCATGTGGTGTCTTATGATGTAATTAGAGAATACCTGTGCGTTCCGTTGTGCTGCTAATTGTTTTTGTCTGTGTAAGATCTCGGCGGTCCTGGCTTTAATCAGAGACTTGAATAATAATAAAAGAAAAATGAATCTTAGAAAAGAATACTTGGAAGAATGGGATTATAAAAAGTGTGATACAAATTTATGTAAATACTAGCTGGCCCAATCCGGCTTTGCACGGATAGACAAATCAAAGTTAAATGTGTAACGTTTACCCTAATTTGCCCGAAATCTTTCTTTCCTTCCTACTGCTATACGTTGAGGTTTACATACACGGACGCCTACAGGCGTTGTAGTACACCGTTTACACACACACACCGGCAGCACTAACTTGATCCGTGCGTACCACGAGGTTGGATTTCAGAGCGACCTCCGCCATTTTTCTTATCAGTTCACCTTTGTTTACTACGCCGTGCAGATGCTAACGTCTTGATTTGTGCTTCGTAACATGTAGTGAAAACTTTTCTTTACTAAATGCCTTAATAAGCCGTAAACCAGGTAAAATAACTAATTTTATTTAATATGTAGCATGTAGTCTAGCGGATATCTGAATATTTCCATAATTTTAAATGTTGTTAATATTAGTTACTGTTTGTTGCGTGTAACCTATTGTATTTTGCGAAAGGCAATTTGTAATTTTAATTAACACCATAAATTTTGATATTTTTGTAAAGCCTGAACATTACTAAATAGCCTAAACAGTGTTTTAAATAATTAGCCTGGAAAATAGACAATTTAAACTAAAGTGAATCCATGTATGATTAACTACAAGTTATAAGCTGTGCTCTAAAGTACCAACTATAATTCAGCCAGTTATTTGAATACAGTATATTTCTTTTAGATTGCCAGAGCCAAAGTGTAACTCTGTCCATTTAACTATTGATCTTTAATTACTAGTGAAACTTATAAATTATAACGTCATATTAGATCAAATTGACACGTTAAGACAGTTTACAACAGGACTAATTACAGCATGGCTGCTGTAAACGTGCTGTAATTTTATCTTATATATAAAATTCTCGTGTCACAATGTTCGTTCCCGTACTCCTCCGAAACGGCTTGACCGATTCTCACGAAATTTTGTGAGTATATTGAGTAGGTCTGAGAATCGGCTAACATCTATTTTTCATACCCCTTAGTGATAAGGGCTACGCCCCAGTGGCCCTCAAAGTTTCAATGTTAATCTTATGGAAGGTCAATCTTAAGGAAGAAGAAGAAAGATTTCTTTTGATTTTATCATGGGCACAAAAAACAGCTGTTCGTATAAAAAGCTTAAAACAGCTGATTTTGATCAACAACTGATTTGGATCAAAAACTGAATATAATTTTAGGTTAGGCCTACAATGAACATTTTTTTTTACAATGAACTAAAACACTTGGGCTAATTATTAGTATCAGGTTGATTTGTCTATCCGTGCAAAGCCGGGTCGGGCCAGCTAATTCTAACATAATATTTTACTTTTGGCTATATATAAAACAACTAATGCCTATATTATGTTCTGGTCCTTTAGAGCAATCTGGTTTAAGTTCCTGAGTTAACTTCTAGTTGTAATGCGTAATCACCTGTAATTAAATGTGACTCCACCTTCGCTGCTACAGCTTACTTCTACGCTGTCTCAAACAAAAAGTGCGATTATTTAATCAATATTTTATTATAAAAAATAAACAGAAACAGGCTATTATAATCAGTATGGACTTATAATAAGCTAGCAAAACTTAGTGACTTACAGAAATATAAAAAAGCTATTAAACAATTTTTATGTAATTAAAATAGTATGATCCTGTAATATTTTATGTTATTTATTAAATAATAAGGGCGGTGAGGTACCTATTTTGACACTACGGACCCCTAGGGTCAGAAATCAAAATTTCTTTTATAAAAAATAATGACGTCATAATTACAGTAATACTTTAAGTACAAAATTTTATATTATTTTATTTTGTTTATACTTTTGGAATTGCAGTTTTTTTTATTAGATACAATGCGCATATATACATAATTTTTTTTATAAACGTTGGCCAACTTATAATATACCAATATATTTTGTAAGTACTATTGTATGAACTAGTGTTTAAGACCATGTGTGCCATAAGCAAAATTTTCTTTATTTGATTAACTAAGTCTATAATTAAATACAGGGTGGGTTTTTCTTTAATTTTTTGTAAGGGAGGGAATTAAATAAAACATCTGTTAACATATTTTTTTGGGGCGTATATCCTTTCATTATTTTTTTATAACTAAGAGCGTATCAATTTGTCTTAATAAACTAAAAGTTTATTGTTATAAATGTGTACATTAATTGTATTTATCCAATAACCTGTCAAGGAAAATTTCAGATATCTCGACTTCGCTATTAAGGTAAGACTTGTCTCTGGTATTTTTTTTTTTTTTACATCTTTTATCTTTCTGTATGTGCTATCCATATTTTGAGCCCAGTACGTATTCCACTTTGTTTCTACTTTTGGATGGTAACAAATGTATATTAACATACAAAATATATCAATAAATATTTTATACTGTGTACTTCTTATGGGGATTTTTAGTAAGTTTAACCTCCCCAAACCTTCCTAAAATTTCGAATTTGTTTAAAACCTTCCTTAGTGAACACCTAGAGGAAGCTACATACTAAGTTTCATTCCAATCCGTTCCGTAGTTTTGGAGAAATCGTGATTTAGTAACTGTGACACTCCCAAACGACCTATAAAATTTCGAATTTTTTAAACCCTTTCTTGGCGAGCACCTATGGCCTTAAAGGAAGCAACATAACAAATTTCATTCCAATCCGTTTGGAAGTTTTGTATAAATCGTGATCTAGTAACTTTGACCTCCCAAACCCCCCTCCCCCCTAAGATTTCGAATTTTTTTAAAACCCATTCTTAGGCAGAATCTACGGCCCTAGAGGAAGCTACATACCAAATTTCATTCCAATCCGTTCAGTAGTTTTTGAAAAATCGTGATCAGTGAGTCTGTGGATTTGGCTTTTTATACAGGATGTCCCCGAACTCTCAGGACCCCTTTTGTGGATATGTTCCTGGGATCCAGACAAACACATTTCACAATATAAACATGGGTCTAAGGTGCTTATGTTTTCGTCTGTCTGTCTGTATGTGTGTTTCACAAAATACTTAATATTTTTGGAAGTAAAAAATACATTAAGCTCAAACTTTATATACCTATTTTTTGCATAACTTTTTATCACTGTACGAAAAATTAGAAGATTATTTTTAATATTTTCAAAATGGCGGCCGTTTATAATTTTTAATGTCAAATATCTCAAAAACCTCTAACTTTAAAAAAAAGTTACAAGACACAAAAAAGTTTACTTTTTTAATGGAAAACACATGGGTTTTTTTTACTTTTGTCTGTAGCTCAAAGGATAACAGAGATATTGACAAAAAAAAGGAAAAAGGTATTTCTTGGTAGTTGTCAACAATATCCAGAATTATTCTAGAAACAAAATATTTTAAAGTTATTATGAGCTAAACTAATAAGTTATTTGCATAATGTTTCGAGCACTTTCTGAGCTGATTCCACTAGCAAAAAATAATGAAAATGTTCATATATTTATAGGTCTAGAAATGCTTCGTTAGAGAGAGCTGGCGAAAGATTTCACACATGTTTCAGATTACTCACAGATCTCAAATCTTTAAAAATAAATTACTGAATTATAAAATATCCACGTTTTAAGTACAAATGTAACTGTAGCTTAATTAAGAAAATCGAATGAGAAATAACAACAATGTGACCATGTTTACAAATAAAAGATCAGCTGTTTATTAAGACCGAATTTTGGGTTTAGGTCAAATATCGCAACAATTACTGCAGTTACAGAACTGGGACCTATTTTATTAAATTTATCAGCTCATTTTACGTAAATTAAATTAAATTACACCTTTTAACGCCCTACATATTTCAATAGGAATTCGTTTTAGTGAGTAATCTGAAACATGGGTGAAATCTTTCGCCAGCTCTCTCTAACGAAGCATTTCCGGACCTATGAATTATGAACGTTTTTATTATTTTGTTTGCTAGTGGAATCAGCTTAGAAAATACTCGAAACATTATGCAAATAACTTATTAGTTCATCTAATAATAACTTTAACATATTTTGTTTCTACAGTAATTCTGGGTATTGTTGAAAACTACTAAAAAATAAATTGTTCCTTTGTTTTTCAATATATCTGTCATACTTTGAGCTAAAGACAAAATAAAAAAAATAAAAACATTGTGTTTGCCATTCAAAAATGAATTTTTTTTGTCCCTTGTAATTCTTCTGTAAAGTTAGCGGTTTTTGAGATATTTTACTTTAAAAATTATAAACGGCCGCCATTTTGAAAATATTTAAAATAATGTTCTAATTTTTCGTACAGTGATAAAAGGTTAAGCAACAAATAGGTGTACAATGTTTGAGCTCAATATCTTTTCTACTTCCAAAAATATTAAGTATTTTGTGAAAAACACATAGATACAGACAGACGAAAAAATAAACACCTTAGACCCATATTTATATTGTGAAATATGTTTGTCTGGATCCCAGGAACATATCCACAAAAGGGGTCCAGAGAGTTCGGGGACACTCTGTATGGCCACATACAAACTGCCCCACTTTTTTTGGGTCATTTCTAATATACAAACTGCCCTACAAGGTCCAGGTATAAAAACAAGGTGCAGGCCGGGGTGTCGGCGACATAAAAACTGCCCTACTTTTCTACCTGACACAGGTACGGGATATTTCCCTCCGTTCCCTCATACCAATAAATAGTTTATATTAGATAATAACTAGTAGACCCACTTCGTTTGCATAAATTGTTTAGACATACAAAATAATACAGATAATTTATGAACCAAGTTGAAACAGCCAGTATATTCGTGTATTTATTTATCTGTTATTCTTATCTAATAGGAACCGTTGCGTGCTTACACGCACTTATCTTATAGTAACCGTTGCGTGTTTACGCGCCCTTATCTAATAGTACCCGTTGCGTGCTTACACACACTTATCTAATAGTAACCGTTGCGTTCTTACGAGCACTTATCTAATAGTAACCGTTGCGTGTATTCGTGTATTTATTTATCTGTTATTCTTATCTAATATTTAACCTAACCTAACCTTACCTAACCTTACCTAACCTAACCTAACCTAATCTAACCTAACCTTACCTAACCTAACCTAACCTAACCTTCCCTAACCTTACCTAACCTTACCTAACCTAACCTAACCTAACCTATTATATAAGCACGCAACTGTACTTATTCTTATTAGATAACAATAACAGATAAATAAATACACGAATATACTGGCTGTTTCAACTTGGTTCATAAATTATCTGTATTATTTTGTATGTCTAAACAATGTATGCAAACGAAATGGGTTTACTAGTTATTATCCAATTTAAACTATTTATTTATTGGTATGAGGGAATTCAAAGGGAAATATCCCGTACCTGTGTCAGATAGAAAAGTAGGGCAGTTTGTATGTCGCCGACACCCCGGCCTGTACCTTGTTTTTATACCTGGACCTTGTAGGGCAGTTTGTATATTAGAAATGACCCAAAAAAAGCGGGGCAGTTTGTACGTAGCCCTCTGTATATAGCCCAGTCAATAAAGACCAAAAAATATCTAAGTTCGGACAAAATTTGGGTAAAGCTGAATTTTACCCAGTTGATAGAATGCCACTAGAGGAACATTTTTACAAAATTCCCCAAAAATCCCCCTGGAGCTTCCCCCCCCCCCAGCCGCCCTCAAAGGTTCAAAACGCTAACATTCATGACAACTCCAATAACTCCCTTTAAAAAGGTCCGATGAGATCGTGATTTTGTTTTGTTTTGTTTGTTATTGAATGGGTTACAATATAATATAATATTTGTATACTTTAGATTTGAAATTTTTGATAAATTTTAAAAAATATGCGGCAAAATCTAATTTTTTATTATACAAATTTTGATTTTTACCGAACATGTTTTTTATTTGTCAAAATATGACAAAATTCTTCATATAAATTGTGTAGCCAACCGTTTTTTGAATCTAATGATATACAGTTTTCCTTATATATGTTTGTTTCTACCCGCCGTATAGAGGGGAGAAAGCAAGAAGGTACGACGCGACGCAATGTCTCACGCGGCCTCCCACTATCCTAGGTAGTTGCTGTCACTGTTAACGTATGATAATTGATCGTGTAAACTTTGAATGAGGATGTGTTGGTTATTACACCAGTATTGTGATATGAGATATGTCTATGAAGCACTGTGGTAATTACAGTTATAGTTTTTAAATGATTGATTCATTGATTATATTTACGTTTTAGCCAGCATCTCAATTAAGAACCAACTCATCAAGTCACGTTTTATATTGTTTTGTTTATTATTAATTGATTAAAATCTTAGTAAATTAATACTTTGAATCAACCTAAAACATGGTTATTATGGTACACTGTCGGCCGGTAGAGAGGGAACCATCGTTTCCTCACGACTTCACCTATTACACTGACCTTGACAGTAGGTGGGAACAGTTCTGTTATTCTCGTATAGTGGTTTTCGTTCTTAAGTAAACGGTTTTAGTATTTTTATTATATTTTTAGTATAATTAGTAGTTGGTTTATAGTTATGTAGTAGTTTTGTTTTCGTGTTCACGACATTTAGAGTGCAATCAACGTGTTCCACTGAAGTTCGCAGTGGATATTATGTGTTCAAGGATTGTTTAGTATAATTAGTAATTGGTTTATAGTTATGTAGTAGTTTTTTTTCGTGTTCACCACATTTAGAGTGCAATCAATATGTTCCACTGAAGTTTACAGTAGATAATAATTTACTGTAGTTTGTAATTTGTATTCATCATCGAATAAGAGTTTTCATATCCCTAATTGTTTACTTAGTATACTTAGTTCTTCATTTTGTATGATACAAACTAAAAGTTCCAACGTTTATTTATAACATCAAAATGGACAATTCGAATAGAGTGTGTATTTTTTGTGGAAACGAACTAGAGACCGATATGGTATTAGTTGAGAAGGGACTAGAATCGATTATTCAGGCAACTTTACAAATACAAGATGGACTCCATGAAAGGCTAACAGGAAGAGCAAATATTACTGTTCACAGATTGTGCAGACAAAAGTATACTCGTCTCTCTAGTATTAGAGCGGCTATAAAGTAAAAGGAAACACGTGATAGTGAACCTTCAACGTCTTCTATTTTGAGGAGCTCTGAAGGAAAATTTGACTTTAAATGTGATTGTGTCATTTGTGGAAAACCAGAAAAATGTCCGCAACACCGCAGAAAACCTATGCACTTTGTCAGTACATTTGAAATTAGAGACAAAATAATATCAAAATGTAATGAACGACATGATGATTGGGGGGAGAGGGTCAAATGCAGGCTTCTTAATGTTAGTGACCTTGTAGCACCAGAAGTGCGGTATCATAAACACTTTTACAGAGACTTTTTAGAGATTATACCAGTTAAAGACTCAGTCGGAAGGCCAAAGTCAGAACTAGGTGAAGCTTTTGACAAACTTTGCGAATACAGCGATGAGTGTCAATTTACTATACACGAATTACAGAACACCATGAAAGAATTATTGGGTGCCCAGGAGACGTACACTGATAAACACTTGAGAAATCTACTTAAAGATCGTTTTAAGGACCGGCTACTTTTGTCCAATATTTCTGGAAGAGTAAACGTTGTATGTTCATCGGATACTGTTAATACATTAGTTGATAAATTGTACGTTACTAAAGAGACAGATCTTGCTACAGAACGTATGAAAATAGTAACAGCTGCTGCAGACATAATTAAAGAGGACATACAAAAAATGCAGTACGATTACAATAAATATCCCAGCATTGATGAAATTAAAACTGGAGGTAAAAACTTCGTCCCAGAGAATCTTAAAATATTCACTAAAACAGTTACAAAGAAGAAGAAAACTTCTAATGCTAATAAAATTGGAAGAAAATGTGCAGTGATAAGTCACGCAATAATTTCTGCTGTTAGACAAAAAACATTTTTATCCCCTATTCAAATTGATATTGGATTGACCCTTCATAGGCTGTATGGATCCAAACACCTAATTGACCAACTTTCATCAATGGGAATTTGTGCTTCATACTATGAAGTCTGTATGTACATGAATTCTCTCATAAATGAAGGATTTCCTAAAGTAAGTGAAGACGCATTCATGCAATATGTGTTTGATAACGCCGATGTCAACGTATGTAAGTTATGGGCGCTAGATGGATTAAACACCTTCCACGCAATGGGTGGGATACAATGTGTAGCCCCTAGCACTTGCGTCGATAAACCAATAGAGGTTAAGAGATTTTTATCAGGAGCTTTTAACAATGAAACGATCCGTGTGCTTTCATACGGGAAGAGGAACTCACTAATGTAATCCGAGGAAGATGGTGTGGATCCAATTTCTGAGGACTAAAACTGTACATGTTGTAAATATATTATAAATATTATGTAATGACGTGTCTACATATTGTAAAATATAATAACATTTTGCTTATTTGAGTATAAAATACATTCGGGTGGGTGGGTGGTCCGTGATGCACTTATACTAAGTGAAACAGCTGCCGGTTTTGCCAGTCCGGAACACGGCGGGTCCATAGGTGGTGGATAATGGAAAGGCCTTAAAGGGTCAGGGGGATTCTTCCCCCCCCCCGAACCAAAACTGGCGAAATTATTATGTATTTAATAAAAACTTATGCCTTTTATTGGTTTTCCTCTGATAAAACCTATTAATATATTTTAAGTGTAAGACCAACTAAAAGATGTAAGTGTAATTATTATGATGCCATTTAACTACTACATTATACGATATAGGTATGAGTCTATAATACCATTTTTAATACAACACATATAATATCTATCTCAATCACAGTTTAAACGATCAATTATCATACTTTAACAGTGATAGCAACTACCTAGGATAGTTTTCGGCCGCGTAAGACGTCGCGTCGCGTCGTACCTTCTTGCTTTCACCCCTCTATACGGCGGGTAGTAACAAACATATATATAAGGAAAACTGTATATCATTAGATTCACAAAAGGGTTGGCTACAAAATTTATATGAAGAATTTTGTCATATTTTGACATATAAAAATCATGTTCGGTAAAAATCAAAATTTGTATAATAAAAAATTAGATTTTGCCGCATATTTTTTAAAATTAATCAAAAGTTTTAAATCTAAAATATACAAATATTATATAATATTGTAATCCATTCAATAATAAACAAAACAACAAAAAATACGTTCTCATCGAATCTTTTTAAAGGAAGTTATTAGAGTTGCCTTGAATGTTAGCGTTTTGAACCTTTAAGGGGGGCTGGGGGGGAAGCTCCAGGGGGATTTTTGGGGAATTTTGTAAAAATGTTCCTCTAGTGACATTCTATCAACTGGGTAAAATTCACCTTTACCCTAATTTTTTCCCATCGAAGTCCTTTATTGACTGGGCTAATATAGATAAACAGTAAAAACGAGACATTATTCGAAAGAAAAATTTCTGTATAGCTAATATAAGGAACTTTTGAATTGAGGCGAAAGGTTATTTGATATATTTTAATAAATAGCAATGAATATAATAATTTTCCCTGATTAAAATTGATATTAGTAAATAATTTAATGATTTTAAAAGTTTGCTTTTAAATAAGTATTACAAAGTTATCCTATAATTAAATGACAGTTAGATCGAGTATTTTTTTAAATATTTTGTATATACTATTTTAATTAATATCAGAATATTTATATATTATTCTGTAAATATACAGCGAGGAACTTAGATTTATTTATATGAGTTTTCTTGTGTTTATTAAAGATAACATAAATATTGAGTATCACAAGCCTTATAAACCGGACAGTTGTTCACAAAACGTATACAAATACTTTTTTTAACTCATGTTGTTTTATGAGCAAACTTCGACATCATAAAACTACTAGCTCTGTTGCCAACATTTAAACTTTAGTCAGTCACATTAGCTGAAAGTTCTTTGTTTTGCTTTCAATGGAAGTTAGATTTTATAATAAATAGTACAGCTCTATAATCAGGACAAAATATCATGGAACGCTTTAATAATAAAAGAGATTTGTCCAAGTCAACCCAGTCCCACTTAATTCATTTTATTGTAGTTTTACTCTGCAATAGAAATAACTTAAGTAATACATATTAGATACTTACAAACTGCTAATAAATAACAAAGTTTAACTTTATATATTAAGCAAGTAAAACAATAAATGAAATAACAAACATTGCTTACTGTTTAGCTCCTTAATACAATCAAAATATACTTTATAACAAACAGTTTTTATCTAACCAGAGTGTACGTGACCAGACTTGGGACTTTACTAATCTGATTTACTGCGTTATAAAGTTATACTGATCAGCAACTTTAGCTCAACTTTATTATTAGTTGCTGGTACAAAGCGCATGGTTGTAACTCTAACCAATCTGTGTGCATGTTAAATGTTGACATATTACATTTACGTGCAAGGCGAAATAAACTCAAAATATTTCTCCACTATTTTTTTCTAAAAAATACATGTTTATATTTTTGTAAGTCGAATTATAATTTTAAAAATTCCAGATGTGGTTTAGTAGAAATTTATTAATAATCAATACAACGTATTTAAAGTACTCCAATTTTTAAGTCACACGCTCCTCTCGACTATACTATATTCGCCCTTTGTGGAGATTTCATCTTTCAAAATAAAAAAAGTCGGTAGGGGCTTAATCAGGAGAGTAAATGGATTGAGAAAAACTATAAACAAATTTGTTATTACAATAGAATAATTTACAATAACAATAATGTATTCAAAAGTTTTGAATCGCAAGTGATTAATTAAAGGGATGGTACAAATTTTCTTGATACTAGCGTGTTAAATAATTTCATATTTAACAATGTTTAAACCACGAGTACGTTTTAAATTACCAAATATAGAAAAATATCTTGGGTTTTGTACAACCCTTAACAGCACGTAACAAAATGTAAAACTGGTTTATTTTTTATATGTATCTTGTAAGAAATAAATGTACACAATTTCAGATCTATAGCTTTAAGGAAAGTATAAAAATAAATACTTATAGTTTTTAGGGTTGTTATCACATTTTCAAAACTATAGCCTCACGTAACAAAATATAAAACTTAATATGTATAGATATAGGGGTTGTTCCTAAATTTCACCCCTTAACAGAACATGATAAAACGTTAAACTTTTTTATTTTTTTTGTATGTATCTAGTAAGAAATAAATGTACAACATTTCAGCTTTCTAAGGAAAGTATAACAAACAATGTTTATTGTTTTTTTGGTGTTGTTTCAACCTTTAAATGCCAAATATTTTAAAATCTTTTCTTAGTCAACATCTAGCCAATATGAGCAACATGTGGACCAAATTTTACGTTCCTAGGGGGTATTCAATTAATATTTATAGTTTTAGGGGCTGTTACCCCACACAGCATTTCACCCCTTAGCAGAACGTGAAAAAGTGCAAAACTTGTTTACTTTTTATCTGTATTGTGTAAAAAAAAATGTACAAAATTTAAATTTTCTATCTTTAAGGAAATTATAACAAACAATACTTATAGTTTTAGGGGTTGCTTCAACCCTTAAAAGTCATATATATTTTATAATTCTTTCTTAAAATGCGCCTCTAGTGCCTAAATACGTGTACCAAAATTCACGTTCCTAGGAGGTAGTTTCTGTTTAGATGTATAAAAAACATTATTTATGTTTTTAGGGGTTGTTTCAACCCTTACAGATAATATATTTAAAAATTCTTTCTCATTGCGCCTCTAGCCCTTGTGACAAATATGTGTACCAAATTTCGCGTTCCTAGACGGTAGGGTTTTTGAGAAATATAACAAACAATATTTATTGTTTTAGGGTTTGTTTCAACCCTTACATTCCAAATATTTAAAAATCCTTTATTCTTTCGCCTCTAGCCCCTATGAAAAATACGTGTACCGAATTTCACGTTCCTAGATGGTAGGGTTTTTGAGATATATAACAAAAAATATTGATTGTTTTAGGGTTTTTTTCAACCCTTAAAAGTCATATATTTTAAAATTATTTCTTAATGAGCCTCTAGTGAATATGACAAGTACGTTTATACAATTTTACGTTCCTAGGACATAGTTTTTTTTTTAGATATATAACAAACAATATTTATGGTTTTAGGGGTTTTTTCAACCCTTACATGATAAATATTTAAAAATTCTTTTTTATTGCTCCTCTAGCCCCTGTGACAAATATGTGTACCAAATTTCAAGTTCCTAGGTGGTATGGTTTTTGACATACTGTGATCAGTCAGTGAATGAGTGAGTGGGTTTTGGATTTTATATATAGAGATATATTATTACAAGTGTTCTTCCAACTGAACTATATCACTGTTATTCTTGCTTGTTGTAACGGGAAGTAACGTAAGAATATTCCCAATATTTGCATTGTTTTTATCTACAGCTTCTGTGTGTAGCGGCTGCTCCTTGCAAGGCATTTTGGCAGTCGCCTCTTTCTCCTAAACACAGTCGTCACTTGGTAAACTCCACATAATCAAAATAGATTTATAATTTTTACTATTTTTACATGACATAGTAATTTTGTTTAATTTACATTTTTGTAATTTTGTTTCCACATTTATATATTTTAAACCGTTTAGGACTAAGTTGAATTAAAAAAAATTCATAGATTTGTTGATCACTAGTCGATTAATTAATTATTTAAAATAAGTCCATTTCTAAGACCATGGTATGTCTATGTTTCCGTGTAAGAAAAATTGTATAGTGTATTCGTCTTGAACGTAGCTGTAACGGTTATTGGTTCCTTTTTCTCAAAAGCTTCTTTAATGGCTTAATTTGATTTTTAAACTAAGAAGTACGCATTTTTCATGAGCTCTAAAAGTGGTGACACAATCCTCTATATGATGAAGACCGTGGAGACTATGAAATGTATTGTGGTTTTGGTACAACCTGCCAAAACCATTACAAATATTGTAGTGTTACTTTAAAAGACAACATTATTGGAAACATATTAAAGATGTAACATAATTAGTAACTAAATGTAACTAAATTAGTTAATAGGTTAAATTTTAAAAAATAATAGTATTAAATATTTTTTAAAGTTTAATAATATTTGACAAAATGTTTAGTTGTGTCAAAGTGGTTACATTTTTCTGAATAGTGACAGTATTGAGTAATAAAATTAAAATATATGTCAAAATAAATATTTTAAATTTTAGTTCTTTTTACTTTGGTATTTTGAACATCAAAATGCTATTTAATTTGACCTTATTTTGAATATTCCAAGAATATTGATAAAATATTCTATTCTTTTATTATGAGACCTCAGGAGAGCTGCTGGAGGTTTTTTTAAAGTCTCTATTGTCAAACTCTACAAACTAACTTTGAATAGTTTATTGAAACTATAGGAATACTCTAAATAATCCTAGTTAAACCCTAGAAAGGAATTTCTGAACATTTTTTTAATTTTACAATGTTTAGGCCCTTATTATTATCAGTTTCTTTGCATTAATAAAATTAATTTAAAATACTTAATAATTTTAGGCATGCTTGTGTATTTATTAAACATACATCCTATTAATTTAAATAAGCAATTCTTGTATCGATCTTTGTATCTTTGATCTGTCGCAGATCTCAAAAAAGGGCCTAAAGAATTCAAAGAAATTTTGTATTCAGGTGTAGTTTTCATTTTTAAGTAAACCCATATAGTTGTATTTCGTGTAAAAACTAAATTTTGTGAGAAAATCTAATTTAAAAGTTG
The DNA here is from genome assembly GCA_018207615.1 of Philaenus spumarius. Taxonomy (NCBI): domain Eukaryota; kingdom Metazoa; phylum Arthropoda; class Insecta; order Hemiptera; family Aphrophoridae; genus Philaenus; species Philaenus spumarius. Next base: position 108,671 of record JAGFPH010003048.1, read on the forward strand.
AAACATTTTAACATAGGGTCTTATGGGTTTGCCATGTTGGTTACAAAATAACAACGAAATAGCAAATAAAGCGATCAAAACAGCTGTATAGAAACAAACTAATTTATACTGTTTTAGCACGTTGGAATTAGAATAAATTGGGCCATACAAAACCGCTTGGGTTTAAGGTTACACCTAGCATGCAGTAAATGTGATACATGGGACTCTACCTGTTAAGATCCGATCATCCGTTTAGCCGCTATTCACCCGAGAAGGAGCTCCGGCATACAATCCTTAAAATTTCCCATGTAATCTTATGGAGATAATGTTTTGAGTTTGAGTCAGCTGCCAAATAAAACAGCTGATTTATGCTCGGTCACCCATGTACAAACGAGCCAAAGATTAACAAATTTACCGAATTTTCCAACTGTGAGCGAAGCGAAGCAGCCAACTGAGGCCGAAGGCAGAGGCGGGGTTCGGAAGCGAAGGGTCCAGGGGCAGAGCCCCTAGTTATTTTAATATAAATAAATTTAGTACTATAAAGTTGTTTACACTTACATATTTTTAATTGACTGTAATGTTTTAGTTTGTAATATTTATTTAATTTGGATTTTATGTCGATGACCCTCAGTAAGTACTTAATTTAATCTAATTCATAAATTAAAGTATATTTTGCTTTAATAAAATCATCCAAGTCAACTTAAAAAACTTTGTTAAAAGCTAAAACACTACGGATGTCATCAATGCATTAACTGTTTAATTTCTACAAAGTGTAATTTATTTGAAACGTAAAAACACAGAAAGTAATTAAAACTGTCACCTCCTAACGAATACAATATGTTATACTGTCATTGGGTAAGGGTTGGTTTGTTAACATCGTTTTACCTCTTAAAAATGATATCTATTAAACAAGCTCTATCTGTCTTTCATCATTCGTTAGTTTCTAATAAAAATTCAGAGCATTTAGTTTTAAAAACTCTACACATGTATTATTCAAACTGAAGAATATAAACTGTGTTTTAAGAAATAGTAATTCCCTCCTCCATCAATCCTAACTTAAAAATATAATCATTTAATAATAGACATTGAACAAAACTCCTATCTGCAATGCATCAGCTGTTTAATAGCCTCAATGAGCCTGCAAACATATGACTTACATATTAACCGGTATAGATTTATGTCAGCAACTGCGAATTTTTAGGAAGCCAGCATAGCACCACTTTTTCTCCACCATGGCCATCACACCGTTTATGCATTTACATACCTATTTTAGATATGATATAATTTTATATTTATAAAATAATATAACATGTGTTAATACATCATTTGCGTGTGAATGTTTGTGTACCGCTAATTGAAGTAACTTTCACGAATACTAGTCTAATATATTTGCTTTGTGTAAATACGTTATTATCATCTATGTTTAATTGTAAAAGTCGCGAGTTAAATGATAAAACAGGATGCTAGCAAAACTTTCTTGTATGTAAACTAAATATTTGCAAATTGTAGTCAGAAAAGAAAGAAGTAAGAAAAGAAAATTAACCACCAACCAGTGGACAAAATACAAGGCACTACAGCAAGACTTTCATGTTGTGTTGTTTTTAAAATTAATATAGATGTGATTTTTATTATTGCAATAATCTAATGCAATTTAGTAACCTTAAAAGAGAACGTAGTACAAATAAGGCATCTCATAAAATTCATTATTCTTAACCAGCAAGAAATGTTGTCTAGTGCAGGGTTAGTTAGGCTGTTATATACAACTTAAATATGGAGGATTTTATTTAATTGTATAGTATAGTCCGATATATTCGTAAATAACAATATTCCAAAGACTTAAATGCAAATTTAATATTTAATATTAATATAAATTATAAAATAAATTTGAATACTCAAACACATAATCCAAGTCATTTATATTAGGAAATATTCGTTTTGAAGACAGTTTTGTTTACTCATACTGCAATGGAAGTAAGAAAAAAAAGTGGAGAATCTCAAGAAAATAGCAAGCCAAACAGAATCGTATGTGAACGAAATCACCCAATGAGATAAAAACACAAAAATAGATAGAAAACAGACAAAATCAAAATCTGACCAAAGTTGATCGTAGGAGCTTTAACCAATAAGAAAATTAATTTAAAACGAATACGGAAACAGAGAGAGAGAGAGAAATAAGCAGGGAAAACAGGTTTTATTCGTAAGGTCATCTAACAAAACCTTTTAAATAAATCAACCAAAAGTTAAAATAACTCATCAAGTAAAAATCAATCATCAAGGTAAATAACTGAAGTAAAAAGCAATCATCACTTAAAATTTATATAATTTTACGTAAAATAATAATTGATTTTTCACTTTATAATTATTAATGAAGTGAAAAATCAATCACAAAGTTAAATAATTCATCCAGAGAAAAGGTTAGAATCATACATATATTTTAAAGAGCATGCCAGAAACGAATGGATAATATTGTCTAGTAAAAATGCAAATAATGTAAATAAAGCCAGGTCAACAATGTGTTTAGTAAATTTAAAATAATTTATTAAATATTAGGAAAACCTGCATACTATTTAATTCTTAATTTCCTTTAGAAATATCACACATACAATTAAATAATAAGCAAGGTATTAGGTGTAGTTAGTTTATAATATTCATTGTGTTTTATGATTAATTAACAATTTCAATAAAGGCTCAAGTTCAAAATTAAAAGAATATCATAACTACGGAAGTCAAATACCTAATTCTAGCAAATATCAACAAAGTAAAAATACAAACGATTGCTGGAACATTAGGGATAATTGGCGTAACATTAATTAAGAAATACAAGTATTAAATAAGGAATTTGAAATATACATTTATATTAAACATTTATAGTAAAAAACCAAGATAACTCTCATAGATTAATAGCATGTTTTAGAAAATAAACCAACAAATACAAAATTAAAATTAAAATTTTTTTGTTTACAACGCATAAATATATATGCTTTAGGAACTCACACTATATCACGATATTTAAAAATAACGCCCTTTTCCAAATACAAGTAGGTCTACATAAAGAAAGTAAATCATTTTGAACAATTAATTAGATATACGATACACAACAGAGACTCAAAGTATCGAGTGCAATACTCCAGAAAACCCAAACAAAACTCTGACAACACAGATATTTTCATAATGCTTAGAATACCTAGATTACCCAATATAAATCGCACCAAAACTTTGCAGAAAAATTAAACAATTTAGAAGCTGTTTTAAATGAACTAGACGAAACGAACCTAAAATAATTAAAACAAATATAAATTTGTTTATAAAGAAACAAGGTATTGACTGATGGAATAGAAACTTTTTAATCTAACCTAAAGCAAATATTTTTGGAGTTAAAGCATTTGTAGAAAATTTATCAAACATTATGCTAAAATTACACACCCTTTAACAGAATTGCTTCAAAACCTACAGTAACAAATTTCAAAAATAATTTGGACAAAACAGTATATCATACATTTGGAGCAAATAAAAAAAATTGTAACTAACCAACCATTGTCATCGCATTTTAAAGAAAACATGAATACAAGTTTGCATAGTAATGCATGAGACATAGGCATTGTGTTCTATTACCACAAATAGAACTTAAGAATAATCACGAATTTCCCATAGCATAAAACCACATGAAATAAGATATTCTGTTGTTAAAAAAATAAATTGCATGGGTTCTGTATGTTGCAGAACATTGCGAGGAATACTTATTAGAGATAAAAATAACATGTTTCACCTACAATTTAGCGCTACAATAAATCCACAATTTCAAAAACCAACAAACAGACTAGGCTAACAAGCCTCAAAATTAGTAGACAATGAACTAGCCATAAAACACAAGAAAGGAAAACCTCTGGGTTTACTTCATTTTACCAGGCTATTTCTCAACAATTTTTTGAATATACATACAACAATTATTTACTTATTATAATTTCTAATGCTTCAAGAATAGTAATTACTACTTATGTCAGTGTATTTATCATTGATCCTAGCAGAAATTTTGAAACTATTTGAGATAGTATGACCAACGATATTTAGAACTAAAAATGTTTATAGGTTTTAAATTTGATAAACCACTCTACTTATATTACAGTTTTCTTAATATACAATTTATAATTTATTTTAAACTCTAAACGTTTAATTTAATTTTTTAAGTTTTAAATGTTTAATGTTTGACAATTTTTTGTTCCTGAGAATAAACAGTTTAGTAAAAAGATACTATATTATTTATTAAAAAGAGTTACGTTTACTAAAACCAAAGGAACAATAGTACGTTTGGTAAGAAAGGAACAAAAATTACGTTCGGTATACACAGACACAAAGTTACCATTGATTAGTGTGGTTCATTACTAGGATCAATACAAAAATAATTGACTAATTATTTACTTTCTATAATTAATTTGAGTTATAAACTTCTACTTTCCCAACTACAAAAATTAAAACACAAGTTTATAAACGGCCAGACAACTTTAAAATTCAAATAAATAACCTCTGAGGCAATGTACCACCGTTCTTCCAGCTATATATTTGATCAACATAATAAATTATATTTATTCGTTCATTTCATGTATGTGTACTATTTATTCATTACTTTATTTGACGTAGTGTAGTTCAGTTACCACTATATATAGTGGTGAAACATAAGAAAATTACAATTGCAATATATTTATTTACAGTATATAAAATAATAGAATTTTATATACTACAAACCACAAATTAAAAACCGACCCTACTTGTTCTATATTTATTCGTATGATTGTCCTTCTTATTTTAATCAAAAGAGTCCTCTGTATTAAATAAATAAAAATATAACAATACTATTTGTATTGTAAATACAATATTTTGAGTTGATACTTTCATTTAAAACTGTAATTTAAGAATAAGTTAACATTTAAAAGTATTATTTCTTAAATAATATATTTGATTAAAAACTACCAACAAAATAATTTTGTTAATTAATTACTTAGGGTATAAAATCTTGCAACTATTGGTCACAAATTCCTTATTTACATAGATTTTATTTATTTATTTTCATTCAAATAGAAAACTACATTGTAATCGAACTATCCTGGCTGCCATGTCCCCCGGTCTTATGCTTTGTGTTTCGAATGATTTATTTATTTTCCAAGAACTGCAAAGAAAGTAAAAAGTAAAACCTTCACAAGAGAACGTAACTTATTGAGCGGACAAAAAATGTTTAAAGGATTGGCCCGGGTCCAACAAATTCTATTGCTCTTATTGAAAGTAATCTCTTCAACAACGGTCTGGAGTTATACAACGAAGATCTGTCAGCCAGGCTTAGAGATTTTAAAAATAAGTAGTGTCATTAAAATAATATATTTGTACAAATAAATTTACAATAAGCAAAAAGCGTTTTCAATTGAAAACAAAAGCTTACAGACATTACACAAAAGATCACACATATACTTAGGCTCTGGGATGAAAATACCATTTTATTTTTAAGGGAAACTTTAATTAACACCGTAAAATATTTTGTTTATGCTTTAGAAGGGATTTTTTAGACCTTTTTTATGGAACCTTTTTCTATAATTTCCTCATAAGACTTATAAATATGTACGAAACTACATGAGAATTAATTTAGAGGTTTCATAGTGGACCGTCAGAGAGACTTTGGCTTAGTATAAGACAGATTTCCAAATCTGTAATTGTTTACATTGTATAATCGTGTTACAATTTAAAATGTATATTACTACTAGTCAGTGACGCAATCAATCTTTGAAAGAAAGCAAAGGTAATTGATGCTTTTTGTGTTTAAACATATTTAGTATGCGAACAACGTTGAAATATTCATATTTTGATAATATTATCATAGACAATAGTGTTTTTAAATATTTAACTATGATTTAAACTGATTGAGTTTAAAAATTGTAATAAGTTTTACAACAGCAAACAGTAGCACAAAATAACAAATTAAACAGCTGATTAAGTTCGCCGGTTTCCAACTATGAATTTCTGCACAAATCTCACTTTTGGGATATCAAACAAAGCGTATTAACGTAATTACAGCCTGAATTACTTTCATCAAACTCGGTCCAACCATTTTTTGGTCGGTATCTGCACATGCGCATTATGATCGGCACAAACTAATAACCACTAACACCTAGGATTGCAATGCATTTGTTAATAGTTACGTTATTAGAAACTCTGTCGTAACGATTAAATTGATTTAAAAGGTAAAATTCGGATTTTTAATTATTGAGATATAAAATATAAGGTTTTTTTAAAATTTGTATAGTTCTAAGTTAGGTTTTAATATACATTATTACTGTACTACTGAGTTATCTAAAAGAAACCAAGAAACAAAATTGAAAATGGTTTGTATGTTTAAAACGGTTTAATCCACTTATCTTTACAAATTATTGCACAATGTCGTAAAACAAATTTTAGGATAGGTCCAGCCTATCATATATATATATATATATAAATCGTTTTAAAACGGGTTTTGAACATTTGACAAAGAATCATTGAAAAATCCTTTGCAGTTTTTTTTAAAATGAATACAATTAATTATAACCTCTATTGCGATATAGAAGGATGTTTTTAAGCGAACGTGTGTTTGATCGTCTTCCAGTATTCTTAGGAAAGCCAGTTTATCCGAACACAAATTAAGTTAAAATAATGTAACCTGAAACCAAACATGAATTAATAGTTAAATTGCTGATGAATTATAATCCTTACATTATTTAGCTCTAGCGTGCACTAATTGCTTGGTAATACAAAATTATAAAGTTTGAACTTTGGTTTTCACAAAGTATTTTACAATTTTAAATAATGGAGGCCTACATGAAACAAGAACTATGAAGGATTATAGTTTTATAAACCGGATCTATAAGTACCCTAATATACATTTTACGAAGAAATATTATTTTTTGGTGTAGGGCTACAGTTTTTTGTCTGTTTTGTAAATACTTTATTGAATATAAAGCCTACACTTACAGTTTTAATTGTGTGTATTGCCTAGACATAGTATATATAGGTCACACTAATATGATAATAGCAGTCGTTCATGGAGCGAATAAATATTGTATTTTGTAGCAACAATTTCTAAAATTTTTAGATATTTTACGGAAACATAGGTTTACTTCTTGTAGTTATAATTGCTTATTGCAGTACTTATAGATCAATACTATCGAAACAGAAACTGATCATGTAACGATGAATTCTTTTTAGGATTAGCCACATCATATTAAATTGTAAAATACTTTATACATTCTGAGTACCACTTAAAACATTTTAAAATATCGATTGCTTTACTTGTAGATCCAGAATATAAATATAAACAGTTTAATAAAATTTCAAGTCTTACAGAGAATCGTGGTTCCTCACGGGAATCACTTCCTTTTGAAAATTAAATTTATGTTTTACAGAACATAGAATTAGTTTCGTTAACACGCATAGGACAGAAGTAACTGACAAAATACCGATAGTTTGGGTATTTTTGCAAAATGCAGAATTTAAAAAGGACTCTCTTTTACAAATTGATTATATTTTGGATTATCAAAAGCATGTTCATGTTGTATTTCCGAATGCTACAACCGTTATAAAGCCCCACCGGTTGACAATTTCTAAACAAAAAGCCACAGAAAGCTTTTGTTTAACCAATACTGTTTCATAAGATTACTTCGGCTACATAAACTCGCTTGCTTTGTTGCCAACTTTCACAAGCTTTAACCCTGTTAGCTGAGACCGTCCTTTGTTTTGCATCCAATAAACACTTTATCACACAGTGTGGTCAGGTGTATTACTTTGGTATTGTTTGTAATATCTAGTTATGTACTGCAACAGCGAACATGTTGATATAGTTTGAAAAGAAAATTTCGAAAATATCATGTTTTACTGTTTAAAATTTACTTTTTATATCATTTCACTATTAAATTTGAACTAAAGGTCAGAAATCGATTGATTTGATATTACCAATTCTGATAAAAATAAAAGTTTCTGGTAATTAAAGTGAAGATTGCAAGTGACAGAGGTAATTTTTGGAAGAGTGTTGGGGAAATTAATGTAGGCAAATTACACTCAAATATTTATTTGGTTATCTTTAAAATTATTAGATCCCTGATTGGCAATGTGCTTATATGTTGTATTTATTACACATATCAACATGTTTGTTATTAATTTATAATAATAAAAGTTGCCATTTTGTATTAATACAAACTATTTCTTTAATATTTTTATCTCCGATTTATAAGCTTCTGTTTTATGAACAGTAGCAGCACTATTTCACTAAGCAATTACCTGTTTTCCTTTTAAGTATTTACTTTTTAAGTATTACAAACTGAAAGTTATTAATTAAATTTTAAGCATTACTAACTCTAAGTTATTAATTAAAATACTTGATTAAGGGTAAAGAAAAAACTATACAATTATTTATAGTTTCCCTTTTAGTTTTCTTTGAGCAGAATTTCTCTTATATTTTACGTACCTTTTGAATACACGTGATACATTTTAAAATGAACTTCTTTTATTACATAATATTGTACAATAAACAAATAAATTGCTCCAACCTCAATGAGTGCTGCTACCAGACGTCTGTGTGTGAAGTTTTCCTCTTATAGAAATTTTTTAAAACTTAATCATAACCTTTGACTTATTTAAAACATCATATATGATGATTATGATATTTGCAACACTTCCAGAAAAGTATTCCACTTTCGTACTATTTTGATAATACAACTAAAACATATTTTCAGAAATTTGGAATTATACTTTTCTTGTTTGTACAGAAAACAAACAACAGTCGCTCTGGAAGAGTTAACTAACTGATTTAACTTTTTAAAAGGCATACTTTTCTGTACAAATAAGAAAAGTAAGTTTTGAAAAGTGAACAGAAACCAGTTAATAAACTCTTCCATAAAACCTTCTATGACCTTTATTGTTCACTTCTCTCTCCATCCACTATAATAAACAAAACGTTACATTCTACAACCTTGGGGTGCCTTTTTAAATGCTAATGCTTTAGGATCCCTTGAAATATTTAAAACCAGTTATTAAAATTTTGAAAAATTACCACCATTTTCAATATGGCGGCTAACATGCTTTCTTCTAGATTAATGGTACAACAAATCATAATGATGACAACACTTGGCATATTTGTTCACTGACGATATTCCTTCTTTTGTTATTTTTTAAAGACCCTGGCTTCAATTCTAACTCATTACTAATTCTTATAATTTAATTATAACTACAAAACACCTGAACAGCTGACCCAAGCGCAAACGTAATTTAATTTATTTATAATTTTTTTTTTTTTTAAGTGAGACAGATAAATTTAAAACATTCACTGATTAACGTTAGGATTTGAAATTTATTTTTGTTTTCTAGATTCTGTAAGTGGGAAATATTGGAGTGTTAAATATACGTACATTATGTCTAAGTTGGAGTTTTAGTTGAAATTAAATGTTAAACGGCAAGTGTTTTCTCTCTATACTGCAGCACTGTGATCTGTTACACTTAACAAAGTAAGATTAGTTTTTGTATTGAACTATTTCAGTAAGTTTCATTTTATTCCATTGTTTATAGTAATTGAATAGAATAGAAAAAGTACTTTATTTTGACATGTAATTAATACATACTGCAATAGGAATAAATACGTACATTTTGTTATTAAACTATAGGAAATACAAAAATAAAATTGTTATTTACATAGCACTGTACAGCATGGTCATTTGACCGTCCGCTTTGTTGGCAAAGTCATTTATTATTAGAACTTACACTATGGTCCACATATATTTTCATATTTTACATCCATCTATACATCAAAACACACACACATATACAGTATAATCAGGCACTTGCGTTCGCACACAAAATTTGCAATATACATTAAAACAGAATTAATAAATTTAGTACCAGCTCTATAATTAAAATTACTTTCATATATATAAATAGATTTACTGTAAGAATATTACGTACCCCCCCCCCCCCCCAACCGCGTCGTTGTTTCCGGTTTCAATTGAAAAATTGAAAATTAAATTCATTTATTAATTGCAGTCTAAAGTTCCATGCACTCTTCGCGAATTAACCTAAATTCCACCAATTTCTCCCTTTCAATAAAAGATCAAATCACTCCCTTATTTAAACGTAGTTTGAAAAAGCACATAATATTTCTAATATTGGCTTGGTTAGGGCAGCTAGCAATAAAATGGTAAACTCTTTCGTTTTCAGTTACATAAGGAGCGTAATCAAATTTTGTCTTTACAAATTTTATAGTTTATTGGTTTATAGTTTAAATCAACAAGTTCCGCCCTTGCTTTGATGATTGTTTGGATACCGTATTTATCATGTAAATAATGTTGACTGCTGAGTTGAAGGTCAAAGTCCCTTTCCTGTTTGTGATATGTCAAATTGTTTGTCCTCTATAACTTTCTCCCTTCCAATTAACTTTGACGGCTTCACTAACGCTAAGCATTTGTTCACGTAATCCTATCAATACTGTTCATATCCACATTAATCCTGTACTTATATCCTACACCTTCCACTCCTGGCAAATCTAAATAATCCTTTTTATTATTTGTTTAGCAATAATGTTTGGTAATCTATTCGGTAATAAACGTAAAACCCTTAAAAGAAAATTAAGGTGACTTCTTAATGTAAACAAATAAACTTTTTCAAACCCTGTTTCTAAAAATAAGACATAACTTGGGGTGTTATTTGGCAAATTAATTATTCTTTTTATAAATAGTCTAAGCACCCTTTCAAATGCTTCACTTTACTTTTAGCCCCCGACCTGGGAACTGTAGCATAAAATCGCTTGTACAATATAATTAAAACATGTATACTTAACACTAAGTGGGACCTTGTCGTTACCTAAAAGGTTGTGCCATCCCTATAGATTTGTCCTTAAACTGGGTTTCCTCGACAGTAATGGAGTAAGTGTAACTCCTAAGTATTTATATTTATTGACAACTTCTACCCGTTACCCTTTGTACCATCACCTCTCGTTTTTACGCAATCGACCTCTTTTCCTAAAAAACTGTATTTTAGATTTATTTAAATGAACACTAAGATTCCACTTATTACAATAATTTTCGAGGTTATTTATCATACTCTGCAAAATAACAGGAATAGGGGACAGAATAACAATATCATCTACATACAATAAGACACCGACCTTAAATCCTTCAAAATCGCATCCTCCACCTAAAATATCAAAAAAATTGTAGGCTACACAAATAAGGAGAATAGCAATGGATTTAAAATACAGCCTTGTCTTAAACCCACATTGGTTTCAAAACAGTTCGTTACGCCCGCATTACAACACACCCTCGTTGTTGTACATTTGTAAAGCTATTTTATAATATTCAGAATATGAGAAGAAACACCCAAATACATAGTTTAAAATACAGCACCTTTCTGGCAATAGTATCAAAACCAGCGGGAAACAAACAATACAGTTTCCTTGATTCTTTGACAGGTGCAACTGAATCATACTAGTAAAGTTGAAAATGTTATCTATAACCCTTTATAAATCCGGCTTGAAATTTACTAATTAACTGTTGACTATGTACCCAATTTTTTAAAATTGACTGTGCAATAAACTAGCAAACATTTTCGGTATACTATCTATACGAAAAATCTGTAATTTTGCACACAATTAATATACATTTTTTTTATGCAACCAAAAAATATAGATTTTTTTAAACTTTCTGGAACGCATTCCTCGTTATTATTTTATTGAAAATTGAGAACAGTTTTAAAATTAATCCCCATGTGTCGTTTAAAAAAAAATCATACGGTACTCTGTCGAAGCCTTAGCCTTCCCATCTTTCAGTTTTACTAAAACCGTATGCAATTATTGCTTGTCTAGATAGTTGTCCAAAATATACGGTTCAGTATAAGAATATCCCTTGGTACAATGTAAGCGTTCAAAAGTTTTTTTTTAAATACTCCGCCCGTTCGACACAGCTAATATTTCCAGATAAACTGCTTTTTGTATTATTTAAACCTTTGGCAATTGTTTTGCATTTTTAACTTGTCCCAAACTATTTACAACATATTTGTAATAAAGTTTACGTTTATTACTGCATAACAATTTAAAGTTTTTATTTGCCTCTAAATACGCGACTTTAATCATAGTTGAATACGTTTTGAGGAACAGCTTTAAGAGTTTAAAGGTTCGCTGCCTTGATGCCAGGCATCGAAGGGAATCACACCATTGTTGTTTTTGTTTACCGTTTAATTATTGTTTTTGTTCTGTTTAAAGTGAGCTGCTTGTTTGATTCATTTATTGACATTTATCTGGTTATCATTCAAGATATCAAAGGTTGATAGTTCCCTATCTATGTGTTTACAAAACAAGACGTTATCTGAATTCGACCATTTTAATCTCGGCAATAATGGTAGTATACTATCCCCTCCAATCTGGCCATCCGCAGGTCGGTTGCCTCCTATGAGCGCCCTGTCCTACGAGCGCCATGTCCATCTAGCGCCCACTCTCGGGTTGACGAGGGTCAGAGAAGGGTTGACAGGTCTAGGAGCTTTCCAACGAGCGCCGCATTTCTGTCACCCTCTTCGACCACCTGTACTTGTTAGTATTTACTGATCGATCAATTGACACGATCAGTGACATCGAAAAACATTCCTTAAATATGACCCATATGTTTGTATTTAAAACCTTTCTTATAGATAATCGCAACGATATATAGTTTATAATATTACAGTAACGTTATTTCAATAGCCGTTGTCGGGTTTGTAAAACTAGAACTAAAAAGATGATAAAAATATAACAAATTATTTCCAAAATATTCTTTAACAAAAGGGTCTTTTCTGTTATATCCCCGCATTTACAAACTATTTTCTATAGAATGAGGATTAATCGGGATAGAACTACAAATGTGAAATATAATATTTACTCACCATTTAAACGTATAATTGTTGGGGAAAAAAATAACCAATTTTTAAACATGCGCAACTTTATTATTCGACTCTAGGCTAACCTATGGCATCAGAAATGCAAAAATAATAGTAAAAAAAATACCTAAAAGGGTCTAACCTAACCTATTTAGTCACAGTATGTTTACCTGCATTCAACATTTAATAGTAAATGTAAAACAACGTCGTTGTCTGCAAAAATATTAGGCTAGAGTAGAATAGTAAAGTTACGTGCTTGCGATAACCCTTATATAATATCAACAAAAACTGGAAACTTCCTTCCTTATATGTTATGAAATAGTTGCAAATAGTTATTTGGACATTCCCGATCAATCCTCATTCTATAGAGAATAGTTTGAGAATAGAAAATAGTTTGTAAATGCGGGGATATAACAGAAACGGCCCAAACAAAATTTTTTATTTGGTATTTTACCAGGTGCTATTTACTGAATCACTGTTTCTAGTAAGTTTTAGATACCTAAATATGAAACACCTCAATTCTGTCCTAAATTAAACGGTAATCTTTGTAAGCAGTGCTAATAAACTAATCAAGTTATATTTAGACATATTAAATCCGCTTTTGAGAGATACGCATGCTTATATTATGTTTAATTTAGGGTTTTATAACATTTGTAGCTGATTTGAGGGGATACATATTTAGGTCAGAAGTAAATACTACAAGAAGTACAGGTGGTCGAAGGGAGTGACTCAGAAATGCGGCGCTCGTTGGAAAGCTCCTAAACCTGTCAACCCCTCTCTGACCTTCGTCAACCCGAGAGTGGGCGCTAGATGGACATGGCGCTCGTTGGACAGGGCGCTCGTAGGAGGACACCCCGCAGGTCTACCAACTTTAAAACTTATACAAATAGGTAGATGATCCGATCCTGCATGACTTATAACCTCAAAATCATTTACAAATTCAAAACAACTCACTAATACAACTGCAAAGTCAATTACAGAATTACCCATTTTCACAATAAAAGTAAATTCGCCTTCAATTTTACGTTGAGTTCTGCCATTCAGAACCAGTAATCCAAAATTATGAAATAGTTCTAGAAGTTTTTGCCCTCTTGTATTTAACATCTTGTCTTTCGAGTTTCTGACTTCTCTAATTGTACTAGTTAGGCCTACATATGATTAATTTGTTTTATTCATTAGATATTCGTCAACTAAAATCCCCAATTATTATTTTGGCTCTGAGTGCAAATTAACAACATTATATACATTTTCAAAGCAATTATCCCATTTGTTATTATTTAAATAAATTGGTAAAACCGACAAGCACTCATTGTAGTTTTAAATTTCAATGAATTTTATGTTATGTTTGCATACAAAGCTAACTTCTTTGGTAGAGGAAGACTATACATTTACACAACAAATAATAACCCCTATTGCCCTTCAAAAATTAGAATTTCTTTCTGCAAAAGCAAAACAAATTTTTAAATTAGGAAGTCTCTTAATAATAATGTCTTTATGATGTCCAGAAATACATGTTACTAATAAAAAACTTAAATCATACATATTTAGTAAATTAAAAAAGGAATCATCACCGACCTTGGCTTTTAGTTGACTACATTATAAAACAATACTTGATAATTAATTACTAACCGTCTGAAATACTATATTTTCTATCTTCTTGTCAGCTGTTAGGGAACATTGACTTGAGAAATTTGTGTTTAATCCCTAAGCAGATGTAGAAGTTGTCTCCACCCCTCTCGTGCCCGTCTGCCCTAGTTGAAGCTTCCCTGGCCTGTTCTCTCTCAATTCTGCAATGTACGATGAGAAATCGAGATTAAATAGATCCTTCGGCTTCGTTATTCCATCTGTTCGGCCGGCCATCAGTGTATTGTCCTCCCAGGTGAATTTGAAGCCTTCTAATCTAAGGTGATCAAAAACTAGAGGCATACGTCGTCTTCCCAACTCTTTTTCTATCTCCCGTCGGTGTACGACATACGATGTTACCTTTAACTTACTTACATTGGATATGATCCAACCGATATCGTCATCGGAAGGAAAATGGGCAGTTATTGTTCTGTCCTTTGCTCCTAATGAATGCGCTCTATTGACCCACAAACTGTCATTACACTTTAACACTTCTACACAGAATTGTTTCACCAGGCCTTTAAAGTCCGTCTGGCCGTTCCACTTAAGTCATACAAAAATTAAATTGTTACGCCTAGATCTACCTTCTAAATCGTTTATCTTATCCATAATATCCTGTTCTTGTTTTTCAATACAGTCTATCTTTGCATTCAAAACATTGTTCCGTCAGATTTCTTACCTCAGAAGACAAAACCAAGAGGTCTTCTTAGTAGCCAATGTCAAAAGTTTTGTATCCATCAAGCTACTCGAGCCAGTCATTAGCTGTCCATGTGCTATGTCTCCCACCTTAGCATTATCCATCTTGTCACAATGCGTTTCCAACATTTTTAACGAAAAACTTGTGCTTTATAACACTTCTGGCGAAATGTAAGCCCTCGAACGTTTTAAGCCTCTTGGAGTTTTCAGGGGAAAATATGTATCAATCGTTGAGTCCGTCATACGCCTGAAACAAGTTTCACAAAGTTTGCAAAAAACGAAAAATGAAGCTCGTAGCAGGTCAATCACTAACCGTCAGAAAGAAACACGAACGGCCACTAAAAAGCGTCACTTTCGGATTTCATTAATAACGTAAATATTGCATGCTTTACGATATAAAGTGCAATAATAATTTAGTAATTAAATATAACTAAACCTTGGAACTTAAAACACGTTTTTGTAGTAGACTATAATATAGACTTAAACAGGCCGAGGCAAGTAACCGTACCATCCTGCAGAAGCTAACTATTTACACGCACTAAAATTAAACTGTATACTTTTATAAATAAATACCTTGTTTACGTGAAATTCTGCTCACAGTCCTGTTTAATGTCTTTTTTCTGTTTGGCGGTGACGATCGTTTCGCCTATTTTTCAGGCATTGTCGAACCGATTATATTATTAAATTTTTTTTGCATTTAATTTAATGCGCGTCAAAACAACATTAAATTGTTAATCACAATTTACGAACACAAACACAAAACACAAACACTATACATGTACACAGCACATTTGAACAAAGATATAAATAGGCAATTTTGTTGTTAGCTTTGGTGATGGTTAAGTCAAGAAAATTCAAGCTATCGTTGGCTTCCACTTCGCATGTGAATTTGAGGGAAGGGAATAATTTATTTAAATAGTTATTAAAAGTATTTATTTGTCTTTTAGTTCCTTTGAAGAGACAGATTGTGTCGTCAACGTATCTGTGGTATAGTCGTATGTTTTTATAAAACTTGTTAACCATCACCAAAGCTAACAACAAATTTGCCTTTAAAGTATACAGGAAACCAACACAAACTGACCACACAATACACGCCACCTCAAATCATCCGCACAACCAGAAGATGTCAGCTTATAATAGTTTTATACATAGAGCGCTTAACATACCGATGAACAAAACTGACTTCGAACAGGAAATAAAAATAATAAAACAGATAGCAATCTCAAATGGCTACGATCACACAATAATAGATAGACTGATAAAAAAACAAAAACAAACAGAACAATATAAAGAAAGACAAACCGAAATATATAAGTGCTGAATACCATGGATTGTTGGATAATGCCGCAGACAGAATATTCCAAAAACAAGGTTACAAACTGGCCTTTAAAACTAAAAATAACTTAGCCAAGGCAATCAAACCGAAACCTAAAGATGACTGCCCTTATAACGCAAGTGGAATAATTATATAACCTTACTTGTAATAATTGCGATAAACACTACATCGGTCAAACAGGACGAATTTTCAAAACACGTTTCAAAGAGCACATTCCTAATAGTAAATCTGACCCAACCCATTCTAAATATGCCGAACACCTATAATAGATACTGGCCATACATATACAAATATCCAAAATAATATGCAAATTCTAAATAAATGTTCTAAAGGACCAAATATGAATGTCCTTGAGGAATTTCACATTTATAAGGCCACAATTTTAAACCCAAGCTTACTGTTGAACGATAAAATCCATTTTCAGTCCAACATCTTATTCGACAATATCATCAGAACCAACCCCCTCCTATCGCCAAAATAATCTACTGTATACATTTCAAAAAATAGACTAGATTAATCAGTGCGTAACTAAGGACGGACCGCAATGCACGTGCGAGTGTTTTTATCCATAAGACTATAGGCCTATTTATATCTTTGTTCAAATGTGCTGTGTACATGTATAGTGTTTGTGTTTTGTGTTTGTGTTCATAAATTGTGATTAACAATTTAATTTTGTTTTGATGCGCATTAAATTAAATGCAAAAAAAAATTTAATAATATAATCGGTTCGACAATGTCTGAAAAATAGGCGAAACGATCGTCACCGCCAAACAGAAAAGATACATTAAACAGGACTGTGAGCAGAATTTCACGTAAACAAGGTATTTATTTATAATAATTCCAGTCCAGTAAGGCAAAAAACAAGTTAAACATGTATACTTTTAATGAAAAACAATACTAAATTTAACTTCCAAACCGACCTAAAGCTTATCAACTATATAAAAACTCATAAAATATTATTTTTACTCAGAACCAAATACATTACATTATTTTCAACCCCTACAAACATAAGATCTACAGAGACTTCTAACGATTACTGTTACATTAGTTGTTGGTGATGACACACACTCGGTGAAAGGAATCAATACAGAATCATAGCTAAGCTATGATATTGCATTAGTGAAATGCTTGAGTGATACAGGAATATTTTTATTTCTGCTATATGTGTACAAAAGTTAATTTTGAAAAAAGACCAATAATTATTATTAGTAGCTAACAAAAGTTCCAATGTGTTGCTGTGTGTTCCTAATTTCAAGTCATTATAGATAAACAAATGTGTTTGCCCAAATGTGTTTGTAGGCCTATATAAGTAAATATCTATAAGAAACATTTTAATTAACAATTTTTTCTACGAATTATAAAAAAATCTGTTTTGATGATCATGTAAACCGACATCTTTATAGAATATTTTCATCTTGATGCAGATCCTTATAACCCTTTAAAACACATTTCTGAGTCTACTAGCGCGTTTAGTATTATATAGCTGACCCGGAAATTTTAATAAAAATACATTAATATAAAGCACGCTTTAACATTATTACATAAATAAGAGAGATGAATAATGCAATGGAGGAGAGGACAAAGGTTTTTACTACTACTTACAGTTCAACGTATTTTAGTAACACATTAGCAGTTTGCTCAATTTCTGAGTAGTCTTTAACATTAATTTTCCATAAATCGGCCTTTATTTAATGAGAGTATTAATTTTAAAAAAAAATAATAACAATTTTAAACAAACGAACCAGACTTAAAATATTGTTTATATTTGCTTTCAGGAACACGAAACGAAATAGTTCATCACTTCTCTAGACCTACTCTAAAAACAAAAGAATAACAACTTTTTTATATTCAGCAAATAGAAACTTCAGCATGTTTTTAAGTTGTGAACATTTCGCTAAGGAATGTTAAGCCACTTGATTTGACTTTTCAAATAAGAAATGCAGTGGAGCGGTCTATACAAATGTTGTTCATCTAGAAATTTACGCGTTTAAAAATAAAAGAGATTTAGCTTCACACATATCAAGTTTCAATTGCATGGTTGTGTAACCAAGTCACTTGTAATTAATAATAGTAAAATTACTTAAGTCTCGTGACTTCTTGTCGTATCTTTTATGATGAAAGTTTCGGAGCCTTAACTCCATCTTCAGATCATTTTTATTTTGAAGATATTACAATGCATATTATGTTATTCATATGCACAAAACACTGGTACCAAAACATGAAATTAATTACAATAGGTGGGTAATCGGCGAGTACAAAATTTTCCAAAGTTACTTTTGATTCAAAAATTCCTTTGTAGGAGCATAAATTTAACAAAAACAATAACTTGTTGTCGGTGGTTGTATAAATTTAACGAATAGGCCTACGTGTTAACGGTGGTTGTAAAAATTTAACGAATACAATAAAGTGTTGTCGGTGGTTGTATACATTTAACGTAAACAATTACGTGTTGTCGGTAGTTGAATAAATTTAACGAAAATCATAACCTGTTGTCGGTGGTTGTATAAATTTAACGAAAACAATAACGTGTTGTCGGTGGTTGAATAAATTTAACGAAAATCAAAACGTGTTGTCGGTGGTTGTATAAATTTAACGAAAACAATAGCGTGTTGTCGGTGGTTGTATAAATTTAACGAATACAATAACGTTTTGTCTGTGGTTGTATAAATTTAACGAATACAATAACGTGTTTTCGGTGGTTGT
>JAGFPH010003048.1:128010-165770 GCA_018207615.1 Philaenus spumarius
AACGATAACAATAACGTGTTGTCGGTGGTTGTATAAATTTAACGAATAGGCCTACAATAACGTGTTGTAGGTGGTTGTATAAATTTAATGAATACAATAACGTGTTGTCGGTGGTTGAATAAATTTAATGAAAACAATAACGTGTTGTCGGTGGTTGTATAAATTTAATGAATACAATAACGTGTTTTTGGTGTTTGTATAAATTTAACGAATACAATAACGTGTTGTCGGTATTTGTATAAATTTAACGAAAACAATAACTTGTTGTCGGTGGTTGTATAAATTTAAAGAAAACAGTCTGTGGTTGTGTGAATTTAACGAAAACAATAACGTGTTGTCGGTGGTTGTAACATTTACAGAGAACAGGGAAGTGAAATCATAGTAGAACTCCATACATAATCATAAGTCATATTCAACTTTGAATAGTTTTAAAACTGCGTTTTAACAAATATCAAATCACATAACTAAAAGCTGCCATAAAACCAATATTTCACCAAATTCTAAAAAGTGAGAAGAACGGCACATCTCTTAAACACAACTAATGTGTGTTGCCAAGTTAACGATTGTATCTAGAAGAGAATGGCGTCATCTGTTTCTCGTTGCATGGAGTTATAGCTATTCAATGTTGCATTCAGCGTCGTTGTTATTATTCAAAAGGTTTGTGTTTAAAAATCATAAACCCAAAGAATCCTTGCTAAAATGAAGCAAAAATCTGTAAGTAAACTGACCAATGCTACCCATGAGTCCCCTTAACTACAATTAAGGTGTGTTGTCAAGTTAAAGATAGTATCGAGTAGAGAATTCAGTCATTTTTCCCGTGGAATAGCCATTCAATGTTGCAACCAGCGTTGTTGGTTTTACTCAAAAGCTTTTTGTTTCAAGATCATACACCGAAAGAATCCGTGCCATTATTATTTATGCTAAATTCTGTAAATAAACTGACACCAATGCACCCCATGAAACCCCTTAACTACAACCGACGGGTGTTGCCAAGTTGATTGGATGTAAAGGAGTCGCCTATGTCCTGTGAAATAGTAATTAAATTAATATGGTAAGCATTGCGTTTAGTTTCTCAAACCGGTTTCAGGTCAAGATCATTTGCGCAAACATGGTAGAATTTTTTACAGTAAAATCTGATGTTTTACGGTGAACAAAATTGTACAAAATATTACCAATGACTAAATAAATGTCAGTGTATAATATGTCTTTTTCTTTCTAAATAAATATTAAAAAATGGTAAATGCAGTTAGTGACACATAACACGTTGGCTTCTAAGGTGGAGTGAAAAATGATTTAGATACCGAAATTTAATTTTTTAAGAATAAATTACGATAAGAAAATTATTTAAAGATTTCAAAATGTCTATTTATTAATCGCACAATACTCGCATGCCCTGATAAATGTAACTTAATCAGTCACGTTGTAAATGCAGAGACAAACTTTATCCTATTTCTGCTGCTCCAATTACCTCGGATATTTCATTCCATTAACGTTCCAGGAATACCAACATAACGCTAGGGGAAGGTTTAGGTTATTGTGTTTCTGGTAGTGTAGCATCACTGTGTACTATTTATTTTAGATGTTGCACTAGTCAGAACAAAATTACAGCGTTTTTTTTGTATGGTGTAGATTGATTTTAGTTTATCTTGAAGTTTTATAGAGAACATCATTAATACGCAAATTGCAATAAGAAACGATTATGCTGTGCAATAGATATTCATTCACTTTGCAAATAATAGATCCCATATCCTTTCTAGGATTTTTACATATTTTCATCTGAAAAATTTGTTTCTCTTATTGTAAAGTATAAAATGCAAGCAAACTGTCAATATTTTACAAATCTGTTTCCTTTTTGTGAATCATTGCGCTTTCTCTTTAAAAAAACTGTGATGAAAAATAACTCACTTTATCCAAACATGTATGCATTAGGTATAAGACTGCTCAAAATAGGTTAAGTAGTTTTTGAGTTCAATTAATTATTATTATTATTAAATAAATAAAGATACAGTCATTTACACGATTATGATTACTCCTCCGTACAACTGTCAGGCAGATAATTTAACGAATCCTATATTTTAGTTGAAAATTTAAACATAAACATAAATAATTTACTATTACACATAAATTAAAAACCATATTATGATGTAGTTTCATACTTTGTGAAGAATCTTTCGGAAACGTCTATTTGGGACAAATACCCAATACGTCGATATTTTTCCATATAGGTCATCTATATTAGGCCTAAGTACTTTATGTTGAATCACTGTTTAATTAGCCTACGTTCTTCAAGTATTATTAAATTAAATTATTTAATATTTTAAATTAAGGCAAATCAACATAGCTTAATTAAGTTGGACTAATGGTTATATGCCAAACTAACTGCTGAGATTATCATAAAAGCATTTTTAAAGCATTTGGTTATGTTCTTATTTTTTAATTGATAAACCCAGAGTTTTATTCAATACGGACAGGTTCGACAAGACACCGCCTCACTTGGAGGACTTTTCGATGAAGTTCTCGAACCACGTAGTATCCACCAGGATGTTACCCTTTGTGGTCCAGACAGATACATCTGCCGTATTTCAATGTTCTAAGCTAGAGGTGTTAGCAGCAAAATGTCCATCACTAAGCACCAGGAAATAACCCAAATGTAACAGAACAAGGAAGACTCATAGAAAGATAAAAAAATAATTTTCTGGGTTTATAATCTGCCATTCTGGTTTCGGAACCAACAAGTTGGGGGGGGGGGGGGGATGACATATCCTTGTTCACGTTAATTAGGAGCACTTTAGGTACACTTTTCTCCTAAATCATTTAAGACATGAAGATGAGTTTTTTTTTTTTGTCTTAAAAGTCAGATTTTTTGTTCATCTAGTATACAAGTTTTACTGAAAGAGCTACTTTAAATTCAATAAAAGTCTTTTAATTGCAAAATTCTCTATACCAAGTTTGTAGTTTCATCTAAGGAACAACACAAAAATCATTAAGATATTAAATAGAAAATTGTAAAATCGTAAAAAAAAACATTGTCAAGAAATGCCCCTCTCACATATGTGAATGTAATAGTTTAGCGCAAACAAAAATTTTATTTAGCAACTTTTCTAAACTATGTAGATTAAAAAATTCATAACACTATTATACATTACAGAGGCGGACTTATAAACACTTAAGCTTGGTCCTAAATGTTTTTTAGATAAACTCTTTTAAGGAACTATACATTATTCAGTAGTTGGTTAACTCCTATTGCCAAAAAAATAATGTTTTTGTCTTACTCATATATATTTGAAGTACTAGATATCTTTTACCTCACAAAAGCTGAAATATATACCGCTCGTATTTGGTCCTAATAATGTCGGACAACATAATAGAAAGAACTTCCACATGTAAAAACAAAATAAATGAGTATAAGCCCTAGTTATAAACAACAACATATCCTGAGCACCCTCCTTCAATATTGTAATATTGTAACATATCCTAATAGCCATCGGTGACGATTAGTTAGTTCCTAAATTAATGGTTCTAAACATTATTTTTTTATTTAATTATTTCTTTTGAGTGTATTTGTTTTTGACTTAGAGAGATTTAACATAAAGGCCAACATAAATATAAACAGAGTTTTATTAAATTAACGCAAGCAATTGGTGTATATAAAATGTCTTACTAACTGAAAATTAAAAAAAAAATAGGTTAGATTTTGATAAAAATGACAGTGAATCTAAATACAAAGAATTTAAAATAACTATACATGCATTACTAGAAAGAGATAACTTCAGACCTTGACGAAGAAATAGTTTGTATAAATAAAAATATGTATTTAACTATCTTTATTAAGTACATTTACATCATCAAATAAACTACATTCAAGATGCAACTAAGTTACTCTATGGTTTCTGCAAGACAAAGTCTACTCACCTTTGGATATTGTTAAGGAATTAAAATCTCTATGAAAAATATGTCAAAGCTCTAAGCCTTAATAAATAAGGCCTTGAAAGGAAAAGTAGTATATTAAGTCACATTTAACTTGTTTTGAGAAATAATAAATGCTTCTAGTAGACTAGTTCCTGTAAATCCTGGAATAATGTATATAAATTTTACCCACCAGATATCTTATCAGAATTAATTATTAAACTTAGGTGCTATTTAAAATTTCAATATCGTTATGAAAACATATGACGCATTGTAACACAATATATCTTAATAATATTATTGATCTTAGTATTACAGCCTGAATTTCACTCAAAGTACTCGTGCATTTCAAAGTGATTGATCTCTACATCTTGTATATTATGATGTGACCAAACAAAATTTTCTTTATTTTACTCAAGAAACTCACAATAATGAAATGCTTTAAATATTCACGCTATAAACACTATCAAGCTTAAAATTCACAACAAATAAAATTACAAATATTTTGTAAAGAACTTAAAAAGCCCTGGGGGTGAGAATATAGTTTATAATGTTGCTTCATTTTCTAAACAATCAACCTATAAAAATCCAGTTATTTTTAATTCTCCATCTAATACTAAGTATTTCTACTACATTATAATAAAACTCAAGGCAGTTTTAAAGCTGCACTGATTTCAAAACTAGTGTTAATATTGTATTTGAATAGAATTTAAAGCCATCGAAAATTGTCAAAGAAAATTATCCTGAAACATAGGATGGACCTTGCACGTAGGACCTTTTTGTTCAAATTGCACCTAAATATTTCATTAACTGCAGCTTATTACGACTTATACGCATTAGTCCATGATTCAACCATAATTACTAAAATACACAAAAATGTGGTAATAGATTTTAAGCAAAATCCTTAACCTCAAATTAAGTTGGTTTAACACAATACCTTCATTTGTAAATACTTATATCTTTCGTTTCGGTTGAAATTTATCGCAACAAATGTTACTGATCTATTGGCTACGAGTTTAGTTTAGGTATCAAATACTGTAGTTGTAAAACATGTATTGTATTACCTTTAGTTCTGCAGATTTCTTTATTTACATACAGAGGTGGTCAAATGAGTTTTTTTTACGAATTTACTCAAAATGGCTTACACCGGTCACCAAGTAGTTATGCCAGACTTGTTCACCACGGAACTGTTTGCTTTCGGTTTAATCGGGAAAATGTTAGGCCAAAATCTAAGTCAGTTATTTGGATCAATTTTTAGATTTGTGTATATAGGCTGCGGTACTGTTTTAAAAATGCTTCAGAAGTAGAAAACATTCTATTGCATTACTCACGTTCTTTATTTTATAGTCTATGACGACAACTATCTGCCTGCAGTTAACCTCTGAACACATAATAAATCCTACACTCAGAATGTTCTTATAACATGAGATATAAACATTTATAAGTTATCTCTTACTGTGGCTAATCTCAACAATCATTGTGTGTTTATTTCTTTGTGAAATCTTAGAAAATAATTCTTTTCCCTCTAGACTCTTGGGATAAATTGAAATTGAGACAAAGCATTTCCTCTGAATGTACTAAACGAAGGGATCCAGATCTTGAAAGACCTCAAACAAATAACACAACTGACATAAAAAGGTCATATTTTTTCTATTTATAGGAAACAAATACAACTACATGGCTATGAATATGGGTTTGCAAGTGTTCATGACTGTCTTAATCCCCGAAATAAATGTTAACTACATCTTGCCAAAACTAGTGTGGTTCTATTACAATGCATCTCTTCCATATTTTTTGAAATACTTTATTACAAGTGAAAAAACATAGACCAAGACCGGGAGTTGAACCCGGGACCTTCACGTTTCCGTCGTGATGCTCTGCCAACTGAGCTACCCAGATCGCTCCAAATATTGGTCGACGTTATCTCACTTGTACGGGTTTACCGCAATTATTGAATTAACAGATTGAATACCTCGTGTATACGACATTGAAAACAATCTCAATTCTTATTTTGCAGCTTACAGTGGTGTTGTTATTAATATATATTTTTTCCGCTTACATACTTCCTCAGCAAGGGAAGTGAAAAAACATAGACCAAGACCGGAAGTTCAGTTTTTTCTGTTCTGGGTCTATGTTTTTTCACTTGTAATTTAATTAAATATCCTTTGCTGAGGAAGTGTAAGCGGGGGAAAAATAAAGAAAATATTTTTGAAGTATGTATATAAATATTTATTCTAATAAATAAAATGGTTTAGTAAAGTGTTGTAATTGTTGTGTTTTTAAACGTGTGTTTCTATGTTTTTAATGTGTAAGTGTAACTTGACATGAAAAGCGTCGTAACATTCTAATGACCAATATTAGTCACTTGAAGGACGAAAAACTGGTAATATTTAATATTATTATTATTATATATATATCGGTTTAATATATTTCATACATTTTTTACTTTTATAATTTTTGATGATGTAAATCATAATTAGTTTTAATTAGGATTTAGGTATTGAGTTGGCCCCAATTTCATAAATATGACAAAAATTCTTTTGAGGTATTTTTTTCTAAATCATAATTAATGTATATTAAACAATTGGGCAATATTTCTTTACCTTAAAATTTCTCTACACATCTAATAATTGTATTTAGAATACAATACGTATACAAATGGAAAATCTGAACTTCTTGGATCCACCATTTTGGATTGGTGTATTGGAGAGGGGTTTACTTTACACCAATTTTCTCATCTCAACGAGGACTTTAAAATATGGTCCACATAATAAAAGTTACTATTTAAAATTGTTGAGTTTCAACCCCCCCCCCCCCCCCCCTCCCCCCCCCGAGTAATATTAATTCCTCCCTCTAAAAGGTGCAGAATTTGAACAATAAAACTTCCTGTAAGTTTGGAGTTAATACGTTTAATATATTTAAAATTACGAAGGGGCATTGAACCACTCTGTATACTATACACATTGCATTAATTCGAGCATACAAATATAAATTAGCAACATATATTAAATAGGGGATAACGTTTTGTTTATTTTATTTTCCAATTAAATTAAAATGTTGTATTCTTTTTCAGAATTATATTATGACGTAACAGAAAAAACTCATTATTACAGTTTAGCAGTTTCAAATATGAATTAAAGTTATAAATGTATTTTAATTAAAACAAAATGAATGTCTATAGTTTGTATTTATTCGAAGTGATTCTGAAATAACTGTTAGTTTGATTTAAAATATTAACAGAAATAAAATGTATATTTTATGGGTTTTAAATAATATAGTTTATTAACGAGAAGTGTGTTATTTTCAAATAATTGTATAATGAACGTGATATGATCGTAACTTACGTTACCTTACTTTGTATATCATATGTTTTAAATTTATATATATATATATATAATCAACTGAAATTAAGTTGGATAATAATCGATTATATTTTTAAATCCAATGCCTCAAAATTCGGAGGATTTTTTTAAATAATAGGTACCTATTGTTACATATTTATAAAAAGTTTATATTTTGAAAATTGTTTTGACTTACAAAAAAAATAACAAAAAAACATTAACATGAAGTGTTTTCCTTAATTTTGAAACTGCTGAAAATATAAAACTTTATTTTTAGTATATTGTATTTTTTTTTGAACGTACAATACTCCTGGCTTTTTATTTGAATATATTTAGATCTGGGCTTTCTTCAATAAAATTCAACATTTTAGAAATTTGTAAAACTTGCGACAGTTTGTTAAAAAACGTACAATGAGATTTATACTATACCTTCAGCTAGGTTAGTTTGGTTGCTATACATAACATGCCACGACAGACCACCGTGCAGTATTTGTACCTAACAAAAGAATTACTTTGGACACTTGGATTCTACTAAAACCCTAATATTTCAAACCGAATTAAATTATTATTGTTTTTTTAAATATTGTTTCAAAAGACATATTTCTGGCGGTGGAAGCCGTTTTTAAAAAACTATAAAAGTACATTAAGTGTTGGATTATTTAAAAGTGATAATTTTGAAAAAAAAGTACTTTGTCTCGTTTTAATTTAGTGCCCCTAAATTATCGAAATTGTGAATTTCCTACTTTTTTATACTATCACTGAACGGGTGTATTTACAGAACACGAAATTAAAATAAAATATCTAAATACATGGAACAGTATTATAAAACCATCATGAAAATGCTTATTTACTGATTTTCTACTTTTATGATCACATTGTATGCAAAAATATATATTTTGTTGTTGTGTTATTGTTCTACACTTCTTCCAAACAATTTGATATATATTGTATGTATATTTGTATCTCATCTTACTTAGATTTTGTATTTTTGTTCAAAAAATTTATCGACATCATAAATCCTGATTCAAGGAGAACTACCATGAAGGAAATACCTAAAGTCCTTAGTTTCAGGCGAGAAATATACTCTTAAACAAACAGTTTCTGAGGTCTGAAATTATTTTATACATTTTAGGTATTTTAGCCTCCGGAATAGGTTGTACGAATAATAATTTAGGTACGTACCTTTTAGAAAACGTAAATTCCTATTCCTGTTCTTTGTTCTAGATGACCGGTTTCGATCTTTTGTTTCAGATCATTTTCAAATCTTCTTACACTTATATAAAAGTTCTGTTCAGCTGAACATCGTTGAAATACACATAACACTATACGAACACAAAAAACATCACAAAACGTTTAAAAAATTTTGTTTTAAAAAAGGTAAAAGTCATATCGTCATTCAGTAGTGAATCCGTAAAGGACATGTCCTACACTGCGTGTCCGAGTCCGAGCGTTTGGAAAGGCACATTATCAGTCCCCCTCCCTCCTTTCACTTTTTGTCAAAATGTCTATGTTCCCAGAATATTTATTTAAAAGATTAAAAATGGGGTTTGAATTAAATTTTTGTTTATCATTTAAGACATTATCAGGTGTGTTTTTTAGGGCTTTGTATATTTCATACTCTTTAAGAGTGTCCATTTTGCGGTTTTTATCGCAGAAGTGCAAGATATCCATATTTTCGTCAATTCTATTAAATATGTGGTTTTTATCCATAATATGTTGGGCGAAACTCGATTTCTGTAGTAGGGCCCTGGGTTTAGGGACATGCTCGCGAAATCTTGTCTTAAATGAACGTCCCGTCTGTCCAATATAAAAATCGTTGCAAGTGGAACACTTGAGTCTATAAACACCAGTTGAATTGTATTTGTTATTGGTGGTTTTTTGTTTAGTGTTTAAGGCTTTAGCAAGTCTATTGCTGGTTTTATAAGAAAGAGTAATGCCATTTTGCTTCAGCTCTTTACACAGGGTGTGGTTTAAGGGTGTGAGTTTCGCCGAACATATTATGGATAAAAACCACAAAATGGACACTCTTGAAGAGTATGAAATATACAAAGCCCTAAAAAACACACCTGATAATGTCTTAAATGATAAACAAAAATTTAATTCAAACCCCATTTTTAATCTTTTAAATAAATATTTAAATAAAAAACGTTTGATATCATTAAAACATAAATTCTCATACGTTTATTAAAATCAGTACAAAGTGGTTTGTGTTAAAAACTTCTTAAACATTGGTTAATATTGTTGAAAAAGGGTGGATTAAATTTAAGTTGTCTAAACTTATTAGTTTTTTGTATAGTACCTCGTGTTTTTGTCATCCGCGTGGGCAACATAGCCTCTAATAATGGTTCCTATTTACATTATTAACTACTGTAAATATAGTAATTTGTTTCTTACGCTTTCATTTTCCATCAAAAGTTGATATATAAAACATACAAAAATTTGGTTTTGTCATAATATAGAAATGGCGAAGATATACAAAAAATCAGCTTTAAGAGTCCTTTAATTTTAATTTCCACTCGAGCTGTATTGTGATTTTTTTAATGTGGGCTTTTCCTTTAAAACTCTCTGTGTTCTTATACAAAGTTGAATGTATCTTCTAATTATTTAACTGTTAATGCCATACTCCTAAAACCCGTTAGCCAGATTTAGTGTAAAATATTGTTTGCGAGGGTGACAGTTTTAAGTTCATTTCAGTTGAGTATTAAAGAGACATTTTCTGTTTTATCAATAATTATTGTAATTAATTGCCGCAGCTGTGAAGAGATAAATGTCCTATTTATTTATGGCATCGGTTTATTAACTGTTTAAGAAAATAATTATCGTTTGTTCTTGTTGAATGTATTATTTTATTTTATTTCAATAATAAGTAAAGGGGAGTCAAGTGTCATACAATATTTTCATCTTCAGACAGTTGTATAGGTTCAAGTCTAGTTATTGCGCTATACGCTGCTCCCCAGTCTTTATTAGGTTAAATCACACACAATAAAGATGCAATAATAATATAATCATTATATAAATAATACAACCAGAATATATATTTAAAAAAATTGTTTTGATTTTCGTAGTCATTCGAGCATTGGAATTCATTATTTCATATTATAATTTAAAATCATTCATTACGATTTTTGATAATAAATGTGTTATATAATGAGTTAGGATCGGGCAGATCGCTAGTGAGTGTGCGTGCGTGAGAGGTGTACAAAATTGCAAACTGAGCGTAATGAAACTTGTCGCTTGGATTGTAAATTCACAAATACAATTTTTAAAAGTACTTGGCATTTTTCTGATTATTTTTTATTATAACAGAATTCGAGTAAAACATTCTGATGTTACTTAAGTTATGATGAACAACTTACAAATAACACTTAATACAACTTGCTTAAAGATTGGTTGGGGTTAGATCATGCGCACTATATTAGACAACTTAATGCGAAAGTTGACTAAAAGTTGTTCATAATTTTCTCTAACTTAAGCGCAGCAAATCAAAGTTGATACAGTCCCAGGACGGGTCACGTATAGTTGAATGGATAGAACTTGGCATCACGCAAGGTCACGAGAAAAACTTTGTTCATTGATTTCCGTCTATGATTTTCTTAACTTTTTAATTGACTGAAATGAGCGTGGTTTCGTTTGCAAGAGGTGCAGCCCTAGAGTCATAATCATTCGTCTGACAGACGACACAATTTCTCTGAAATTCGTGGTTCGCTATGTTGGAATGCAGTAGACATGGTCTACCCCCATTCTAATCCTCCCCCTTTGCCAACTGACAGTGCCCTGCCTCAATTCAGCACAGAATGATCTTTTATTTTGAAGTTATTCCATTTTGTTTTCATGCCGTAGTCTGTAAGACGAATGATTAGGATTAGTGTCAGTGCTAACAGTATTTTCAACATTACACAAAATGTATTTTTTATAATTTTGAATTAAAACTGTATTAGAAAAAGTGGATATTCATGTACTTCAAACTAAAATTGAAAAACATTTTTTAAGTAAACAAAAAATGATGAGGCAAATAACACAGTGCTGTTTTGGTTTTTAAGGCGAAACGGTGTAAAATAATCTATAAATAAAATTTAGGTAACAAAAAAATCTTAAAATGTTATATTATTGTATTTATTACCATTTAAAGTAGTAAAAATAAAGTTTTTAAGCAAAATTTAATTTTTTAATTTTTTTTAACATTGGTAGTCTTACAGAAGAATGATTCTGATTAGTGTCACACCTAACACATGGTTATGATTCTAGGGTTAAAACAGAACTAAAGTCGGGCCATCTACACCAGTGAGGCTACAACCCGTAGCTCGTCTTTAATCCTACACAATTTCCCTCCTTCAGCTAAAATAATGTTCAAATGATCATTATATCTGGACACTGCCGCAATTTAGGTATTCTTGATCCATTCGATCCTTCTGTTCTTTTCAGTAAATCATATTTTCCTTGGAAGGGCGTCTTCTCGTACAATATAACCTGACCTTCTCATGAAGCCAAAGCTGCCTCAATTGGTTCCTTCATTCATAGAATCTTCTCCTCCTGACACCATTCTCAAGCAACGCTTCTTATATTTTGGTGAATGTTTTCCCTTCAAGAAATTTGGTTGTTCTTTTGAAAGCACCTACCCTTCCGGGTCATTAATAAATACTGGTAGAATCAAAGCTTGTATATAATTATTTGTCTGAATTTTATTAGGAATCGATTTTATTAGAAAAATTATTTGTGGGCTGTAGTAACATTTATTTGTAAGCACCAAAATACTAAGAAAGTCACTAGTCATGTAATTTTAACTACAACAAAGTCAAGATAAGTAAATGAGTCTACTACTACTGCAAACTTATTATTTATTGAATGCCGTTATTTTGTTGTCTCTGCAATTATACCATACACTCAGTTATGTATTCACCTCAGTGAATTCCACTTTATTTTTTTCCCTTTTAATTTTAAGAAATACGTCTACCATAGGACCAACAGATCTTGCAATTATGTTAATGTTATCTGCATAACAGACATTTGCACTAATTTACTAAAACGTCAGATCTTGCATTACAATTTTTTTAACACAATTTTAAATAATTGGCAAACAGTGATTCAAAATAAATAGAGGCCAAAGTTTTATTTTATTCTTCAATATCAAAATGACTTGAGGAAACTTTTAATTTCATATCAGTAAGTTTGACCGCTGTGTTATTCAAGAAGACAACCACTATTAAACTGTAACCCCAAAGACTCATACTAGACAAGAAAACATAAAGTAGGTAACGTTATGCTACATAGTATAATCTAAAGTTATTGGTCAAAACCTGAAGAAACTGCCGTTTGCTCTATAAATAAAAACTACTGTAGTGTTATTGTACTAAATGTTCTTTTGATTTGTCTCATGTAATGTGGTACACGCCATCATGTATGTTCTAGGAACTGATGATCCTTTTTAGGCCGCATATAGCCCCTTTCAAAAAACATAGTTTAGGCAAATTTCTCCGAAGTGCTAACGCATTAACTTAAAATAACCTAATAATAATTATATCTTATAGCCCTAACTTGTTGGTTATTAAATTATTTTTATATAGAACAATATACAAAATGTTTTCTGAACTGTGTATCATATTTTGATAAATTAAACCAAACTGAATCATATTTATGTAATATTGTTTTGATGGGGACTAAACGATACAAGTAAATTCCCAACCTGATCCAACCATACTATTAATTAAAACTTAGAACAATAATATTATTAAAATACCTTCCCAACCGACAAATAAAATCCAAAGTGGAATAAGGTATTTTTATCATATTAACAACATGGCAACTAAACCATGTGTCATAAGAACCCCTAAACCTTGAACTTAGCATCCCTATGCAATAACTGCAATTCAATGTTATAATAAAATTATTAATTTAAGGATGTAATAACCTACAATATAACATAACGCAAATTATTTAAATATTTATTGGAAGGTTATTATGTTCGCACCAAATAAATAATTTGTCTAAATTTTCCTTCAAAATGTTTCAATCATAACTAGTTTTAATATATGTTTAAAATATTTCAAATTGTCAGCGTACACTAAATATTCATTATATCATTAGTGAACATATCAAACTTTAAACGTGCATAAATTACTGCCCTCCGGTCCAATTACTACGGTCCCCGTTCTAAAACTATTAGATTTACTGATTATTGATAAACCTCAGTACGTTACATATTGATAAATAAAAACGGATATGAAGAAAAACACTTAAATATATAAATCGAAAACGAATACAAATAATTTGTTTAAAGTAAAGATTTTTTTTTATTGACATGTTATTACAACAGAGGCTATTTACTCATCTAGTAATTTAATTATCACATTACACCATTGGTTTCACCCCATAACATGAATTAATTAAATCCAGGGGCTTCTTTCTGCGCAACCTTCTAAATCCCATACTATTGTCCGTTTACAGTTTAGTTGATAGCATGGGCCTTATATAGGCTTGCCACGCTACTACCTGACCTAACTACATCTGCTCCTTTTCACTACCACATTGAATTATGAATATCCTTGTCTCAGTGTTTAATTCAAGATCCAAATTTCTTCATTTCAGTAACGTACCTCATGTTTAAGTAAACCCCACTATGAAGTTAAACTACAAAAAACTAACATTACATTAGTTTTATTCTAACGTGTATTGCTGTGCTATTTCAATTTTTAAAACATTTTTTAAATTGTATTGTGAATTGTTATGTTCTCAAAAATAAAATAATATACTCTACAAATAATTACTGCAGTACTTATACATCAGAATTTAGGACATGATAGATAGTAAAGCACTAATAATGCTCTCATGTTTTCTGTAAACTAAAGTTAGGGCTTATTTTTCTCAATCCTTAATTCATTTAATTAATAAAAATGAATTTAAAGATTTTTCCTAAAGGGTTTATATTATTATTCAGTTACTGCTGTACAATATTAAATCATTTAATCATTTAATAAAAAAACAACACTTCCATCAAAATAAATGTAAACGAAACAACTATTGTTTCACTTTGTAATAATGTTACACATTAATACAAATTATTCTTAAAAATATAAATATCAATAAAAAAATAATTTCAAGGGAAAAATATTCCTAATAACTAGTTTAAATGAGTTTTATGAGGTTGATGTTTTCATGCGGGCTACTAGCGTAAGATCTCCGTTACAATAGCATGGACAATGCCTGCCCATGCTGTCAACTAAACTGTAAACGAGCAATAGTGTCCAGGAGAGTTCGCAAATCAGGATTCACGTGCTGAGAGATGCGTGCCCATGCTTCGCTGCGTGTAATGTATAAAAACAACTTTTCGAAAATTATAACTGTTTATCAAATATTTGATCAAAAGTTCGCAAAGTTGCAAAAGTTGCTGAAAGGAACTGTTTCATCTTAGTGTATCCAATAATTCTTATTGCCATTTCATTTCCTTTAATAGCACTAATATTACATATAAATAAAAAACTTTTATAAATTTAAAAATACATGTTACTTGTTATAACCCACATGAAACAATATTTTTTTTGCATATAACAATATGTTGTATTATGTATCCTTAAATACAAATTATTTAACACAAATATCTCTTTAATCTTGGGTTAACTGGCCTTTATATTTGCTTTTCTAAAATAGATATTAAACTAAACATGTAGATAGACAATTCAATTATATTATGGCTTGATATTTAGCTTATAGAAAATTTTAATAGTTTACTAGTTTAATAGTTTTTTTTTTTTTTTTTATTAATTTTTAAATTTTTTTGAAAATACTATTCTTCAATTCAAGCACATATTGTCTACTGCTTTTCTCTAAACTTTTACCGAAGTTTTTGAATTATAAATTGGCTTACACTATTACCTTCTTTTTTCGATCTATCTTCCTATAAAATTACAACTTGTTTTCTTACGAATTCAAAATATTATGTTCTGGTTCTTTGTTTTTAACAACTAACTGAACAAATTCTTCCGCCTTGAAAATATACTACGTCTATTCAGTTTGGTTCCTGGGTTAGTACTGAACAATTTTTTTTTTTTTCAATAACAGTTGTCCTTTTAATATTTATTAAATCAGTCTTCATTTGTATATAATCTTTACACCTCTTAGCACTATTTAGATTAAATTTTACCTTAATAGTTATTTCACTTTTTACATAGGTAATCTTAACTAAATTATATTTACTCAATCAAGATTATTTTAACAATATTTATTATATTTACATTTTCTTTACAATTCTTCAATGACTTATGTTATATTTCTTCTTATGGCCTAATTTAGTTTTTCTTTCGTAACCAGCTGTTGCATAAATTGTCCACTAGGTTAACAAAATGTTATATTATACTTTTACAATTCAGTTACGCTATTCAATTTTGTCATAGCCTATTTTTGATTGCAGAATTTATATTAACATTTTTAAATTCCCACAACAACAATTAGTAGGCCTATTACTATTATTTAAGTTATTTTTGAAATTATACTTCTTTGCGACCGTTGTAATCGGAATGGAGTGTCGGTCGAGAAACCGCGTCACGCGTTAGGAGTAAAATCCGAAAAGTGCTTTTTATTCCTTTTCTCTACAAGAGATACGTCAAGAGTCTCGGTGCGTGAGTGGTTAACTTTTTTAATTTGTATCACATTAAATACATTCCTCTTTACATTAAGTATATTTTTTAGGTACTTAAGTATTTCATGATTCCGAAATTGACGATTTATTTCAAGTTTATACATAACTAGCTGACCCGATCCGGCTTTGCACGGATAGACAAATCAAAGTTAAATAGGCTATGGGGATTTTTAGTAACTTTTACCCCCCAACCCCAACAACCCTAAGCCCCCAAACCCCCTAAAATTTCGAATTTTTTTAATACCTTACTTAGCGAGCACCTAGGGCCCTAGAGGAAGCTACATATAAAATTTCATTCCAATCCATTCGTTGGTTTTTTTTTTTTGTAACTTTGACCCCCCGGAAGTCCCAGTAAAATTTCAAATTTTTTGAAAACATTTCTTATTGAGCACCTAGGGCCCTAGAGGAAGCTACATATAAAATTTCATTCCAATCCATTCGTTGTTTTTTTTTTTTTGTAACTTTGACCCCCCCGGAAGTCTCCCTAAAATTTCAAATTTTTTGAAAACATTTCTTATCGAGCACCTACGGCCTTAGAGGAATCTGCATACCAAATTGCATTCCAATCCGTTCGGTGGTCTTTGAGATTTCCTGATGAGTGAGTCAGTGAGTGGTATTTGGATCATATATATATAGATTATTATAAATTCAATATTATTCATTCCACTTTAAGTCTCCTATCAACAGTATTTTCGATTATAACATCCTACTACATTTCATTAGCACTTTGCTGTATTGTGACTCGCCACATTATATTACTTATATATTCCTATCATTTTCGTTAATATTCTGTACTTATTCTCCCCAGGAAAATTTTGCATCATTTCCCTTATTTTTGTACATTCACATTATTAGAAACAATGACCACCAAATTAATCCTATCTGTACCTGTTTCCTATTTGCTAATTTTATTTGCTAACTTTAAACGTTTTAGTCACTATAGATGTATTAAAACAGATCTCATTGTGTATTTTGCCTTAAATTTAACGGAAAACAATATATTTTAATAGCAGTAACAAATGAAATATCGTCAATAATGCCATATTAAATTTATTTTCGTGAGTTTCGTATATTGTAAGTACAGTAATATGTACTTACAAGATATTACACTTACAAGATGTAATACAGTGTAATATATAACACTCAAGATGTTTTTCAAATATTCCTTAACCCATACTCCATAAAACTAGAAGCAAACCATAATGACATATTATATATAAGGTTTAGCAACTTAATTCACAATTATTAAGAACTAGGTGTGGAAATTTCAATATTTTTTAAAATCTGTAATTTCCTACGCCTAAGAATGGCTGAACAGTCGAAACCTAATTCGTGTAAATTAATGCATGTCGTATCAATACACCTGAATCTCAATATTATAGTTTTAAGAAATCAACGACTTATATTTTTATCATAGTTTATGCAAATAAACTACAGAATAAAATCCTCTTTTTTTATTTACGAATTAGAATATTTGCACGTTTGTGAAGTGTAGCTGTATCACGACGACAGAGAAACCAATGATCTGAATAAAGAATTGAAATGCTGAAGGAGAACAAAGTAGAATGCTTTAAGAGAGATAAAATATATCACTGGAATAAAGGTTTTAAATTGTCTCAGAGTCTGGTTGGTATTTAATTGAATTTACTTTGATTTAAAATGTTTGACAGATTTACTTCTAGCGTAAGTAAGTTTTGCAGTTCCTTCTTTTAAATCAGACATTTGATTCATTGGAATTTAATGGTTTTCAGAACTAATTTCAAGAGATCAAATAAAATAAGACTAAAAAAAAGATATCGACAATCGAATTATTAAAGTAATTTCGTAAATATTATTACAACATTTCTAAATGCAATAAATCAATATACTACATTTAGGGATAGCACCTTAAATTTACTGTATTTTTTTACACATCAATAAATACTGCCTTTTGACCTACACCTTAATTCTAATGTATTAATTTACACATTCAATAAATACTACTTTTAGGAATAGCACCTTAAAATCACTGTATTTATATACACATTCAATAAATACTGCCGTTTGGCCTACAATAATTTACATCTAATGTATTTATTTACACATTCAATAAATATTAACTTAAGGTCTAGCACCTTAAATCTACTGTATTTATTTACACATTCAATAAATACTGACTTTTGGCCTACACCTTAAATCTACTGTATTTGTTTACTCATTCAATAAATACTACCTTTAGGACTAGCACCTTAAAAATACTGTATTTATTTACACATTAAATAAATACTGTCTTTTGGCCTACACCTTAAATCTACTGTATTTATTTGCACATTCAATAAATTCTGCCTTTTGGCCTGCACCTTAAATCTACTGTATTTATTTACTCACTCAATAAATACTACCTTTAGGACTAGAACCTTAAAATTACTGTGTTTATTTACACATTAAATAAATAAATACATACTAACTTTATGAATAACACCTTAAAAACATTGTATGTATTTATACACTCAGCTCTTTTAAACTGTTTCATACAAATTCAATAAATACTACCTTTGTACTTCACATTAAAACAGTTCCAAAATATTGATGCATAAAATGTGATCTAATTTCTTTATATAATACAAAATATCTTCTTTTTTTTTGTAAATATTTACTCTATGGGAGAATTTAACGACAAGTATGATGACCAAATATGTTTTGCAAAAAGATTTTTTAAACTATGTTTTTAAATATAAATAATCTAAAGGTATTAAAAGTCAACGCTTATGTAAATAAACATTTTCTTTGCTTTCCATATGTCTATAATTCTTGATTTTAATTTAATTTCTGTTTTTAAAATGATTTGTACCGTCTTCCAATTTCGAATTTTAATCGGAAGAATTAATACACATTTTAAAATGAAATCGTACGTATATTTTTTTAACGTAGTGTGGCGCACAAGTTAGCGTGGTTGTCTAAATTCGCTACAGTTGAATTTAGGCTTACGAGCATTATGCCACTTCCCGTCGTCATCAGACTACCTAGTATCAAGTAAAGACATTAGGCACACTATTTAAACCATAAATTATGTGTAATACTTAGTTATCAAATAGAAAAGAAGCTGTTTAACAACTTCAGTTTAAGTTTGACAAAATGAAAAAACATTTTACGATAAATTTGATTTCAATAGCTTCAATAGACGGATACGGTATAATACCAGGTCTTCAGCTTGAAATATTTTACTACACTATTTAAATTATAGTGATAATCTATGAACAGGTTTGAACATTAATATTATTACTTATTGTTATGTTATTACTGTAATTTATAAACAAATTGTTTAAAAAGTAACAGAAATCATGATTTTGTGCTTTTTTGAAGTTAAAAAAAAACAAAGTTCCAGATTCTATAACTTTATTACGACCTATTACTTTTTATTCAAAGTCGATTAAGATTATTCACAGATTATCAGATCCTTCGACTATATAATTTCTAAAGAATCACGTTGCAACGACTTTGTCGCGAATAAGAAACGATAAACATCTATATTTATTGTATTTACCTTTTAGGTCTATTTCATAAATACCTGTGTATCACTTATGGTGCTGCTCACAGCCCTGTTTAATGTCTCTATATTTAATAGGACAACATACGTTTCGCCTTTCGATCAGGCATTTTCAAGTCACTTTTAAAAATCCACGTCAAAATATCACATTAAGTTCTTACACAACAATCATTACACAACAAAATTTAAAAAAGCTGAACAAGTATTAATTTAATTTACATAAATCCCAACGCACGGGTCTAAAAATTCAACAATTACATTTATATATTACTATAAGCTTCCACATGTATTTCCTGTCTATCACTGCACCGGCACTGATTGCGTTGTTATTACGTGGTAGGGATCGTATTGGTTTGGTGGGGGCCAGCTCTGATAACAATGTCAAAAATACTTGGATTGAAAATGTGTTTTTTCGTTTAATAGGCTGTTTGGGTTTGAAATAGTAGCTGCATAAATATGGAATTCTTCTAAAACGTTCATTTTCGGTCCTTTGGAACATGTGTTCAAAATGTGCATGTTTTTTTGTATATTGCTATATTTATGTCCAGTTTCTAATAAATGTTCTGCGTACTTGGATTGGTTGTGTGCTCTGCTATTGGGGATGTGTTCCTTAAAGCGTGTTTTGAGTGATCGTCCTGTTTGTCCGATGTAGTGCATATTGCAGTCATCGCAAGTTAAATTGTAGATGCCGCTTGCATTGTAAGGACAGTCCGTTTTATACTTTGATTTAAAGTGCCTTTTTTTAAGTTATTATTAGTTTTAAATGCCAGTTTGTATCCTTGTTTTTTTAAATATTTTTTGAGCAAAATTATCAAATATTCCGCGGTAATACTTGCCTATATACTTTTGTTTTTCCTGTACTGTTTATTTATTATTATTTTATTTTCTTCGTTATGATTCGGTCTATTAGTGTATGGTCGAAGCCGTTAACTGTGGCAATCTGTTTGATTATTTTAATTTCATGATTGAAATCAGTTTTTTCATTGGTATCTTTATCTATGTACGAGGCAGTTGTAAGCGGACATTTTTCGGTTGTGTGGGTGGTTGGATGAGGCGTGTATGGTGTGGTGTGTTTGGGTGGGTTTTCTGTAAATTTTGTACTCCAACGTATTGTTGGCTTTGGTTATGCTTAGGTCGAGGTAATTCAAACTATTGTTGGTTTCTATTACACATGTGAATTTGAGTGAGGGGTGTAATTTATTCAAGTAGTTTTTGAACATGTTTATCTGTCTTGTAGTTCCTTTAAAAATTCAGAAAGTATAGTCGACGTATCTATGGTATGATGTTATGTTGTTATCAAATGGATTATTTGTGTTCATGATGAATTCCTGCTCGATTTGGTTGATTAATATCTCAGCTAAAATACTTGAGAGTGGTGAGCCCGTAGCTTTTAGGTCTGTTTAAATAATCCTATTTCACAGATTATTTAAATTTTCCTAAGAAATAGGATTATTTAAACAGACATAAAAGGTAAATACAACAAATATATTTATAATAATAATCCAGAGGCTTAAAATAAAATAAATAATGATAAACATCTAACACTGATTCAGGTTCCAAAACTATTTTTTGCGAATCATTTTATATGAAATAAAACATAGGCCTTCTTTTACGACCTTTTATGTTTACATACCTAGCCACTCAAAAAATCTTTTCTGGGAAGTAGACCAGCTGCTAATTTATCATTTGTAGAGGCAATTGGATATAACTGTTTACCTAAAAGAAGCAAGAATTGGTTACTGAAAGATTTTAAGTAAATTTATAAAAGCTTAAGTCATATAAATTTAAGTTATTATTTTTGTTTTATTTTAACCTTGAGTACTCTGTTAATGTTCTTATGATTTTTAGATTAACACTAGCTGACCCGTACGGCGTTGCCCGTGGTTGTTAGTATTTTCAGTCTTTTTGACGTAATTGTATTCTTTTTAAGTGCTCGTTGAATACCCGTGCGTATCCTACTACTGTGGTCATGAAAAAAAGGCTACGTTATTTAAGAAAGCACTGAAAATTGTATTCCTGTAAACTACTATCTAACATGAAAAAGCTTTAAATATATCGTTTTAATTTATAGTTTTTACTAATTTTGACTTTCACTTAATTTCATTGACAATGTTGCGAGCACCTACAGCCTAAAAGGAAGCTACGTACCAAATTTCATTCCAATTCATTCTTATAGGGATTTTTGGTAACTTTGATCCCCCCCCCCAAACCGTCCTAAAATTTCGAATTTCTTTTAACCCTTTCTTACCGAGGGTTTAAATTAGCTGGGAGTCGTAGAAAAGATATTTGAATCACTTTGTAACATCCGCGTTAATTTAGGATGTAACAAACTGGTTCAAATAGAGTTTGTAATTTTAAATGTATAGGCCTAATTAGTATAAGATATTGTTTAGTATTGAAATATACAATTATGTATCAAAATAAAGCTACGAATGTGATATTTTAATGACATTTAGTTTAATTCAGATTGTTTGTTTAGTTTTCAATATAATATGTTTAAACTCGTGTATGTTTATGGTTATGCATGGTGTCAAATAATTTGTTTGTTATTATTATTATTGATAGCGAAAATATGTTTTGAAAAGTATTAAAAAATTCATAGTTATGATATATTTTATATAAACAATATATTAAACAGCATATCTCTAAGTAGGCCTATATATATATTTAATAACCAATGTTTGAGTTGAATTATAATTCTGTAAGCATTTTTCGTTGATTTTTCCTTGTGTATGTTTATAGTTTTTCAATCTAACCTTAAAAAGCTGTTAGTTTTG
Source organism: Philaenus spumarius (assembly GCA_018207615.1). Classification (NCBI taxonomy): domain Eukaryota; kingdom Metazoa; phylum Arthropoda; class Insecta; order Hemiptera; family Aphrophoridae; genus Philaenus; species Philaenus spumarius. Next base: position 150,190 of record JAGFPH010003048.1, read on the forward strand.
AAGAGTATTAAAGTGATTATAAATTTGCTAAGTAATGTTGCTATGGTAATGATTGTAAACAAACATAACATGTTGCTAAGCTTTTTATACGAACAGCTGTTTTTGTAAGCTATGGTTTTGAGTTCATACAGTAAAGGCTGTTGAGTTTCTTCCAAATTTGAAACTTTTTCGGGAAACTTTTCAAATTTTTCTTTACGTATAAACCTTCTATGAACTACTGCAAACATTTTCAGACCAAAATTAGCCAAATCGGTCCAGCCGTTCTCGAGTTTTAGCGAGACTAACGAACAGCAATTCATTTTTATATATATAGATGGTAGATAGTGGTGTTTATTTTGTAAATGTATTAAATTAATAAGTACATATTTGTTAACTTACTTACGTAAATTCGTATTATTTTTCATTCTCACTTAATATTTATCTAATGTAATTTGGTTTTATTCTTAACAGTGGTTTTAAGTTGTGTATTTTTATTGTATTTAGTTTTTTTAAAAGTGTTCATTAATTTAAAATACAATCAGTTGCTACACTAATAAAACACTTGTTACAATTTCCATACAGGAGTTCCTAAACAGCTGTAATACATATTTTATTTTATTTATTGTATAATAAATATTTTTACTAAATGTGGGTGGCTATTTGCAGCTACACTTAGTAACTTGTCATTTCTCGTGGAATGGCTACAAATTCGCATTACAAAATATTAAACAGTGTTTAACAATTGAATATAAGTATCTATATTTTTAGGTGTTTAGTACTCACGTAAGGAAGAATGTGATTTTTTTAATTTCTTGACATTTTATTTTTTGTAAATTACTTACATATAAAATTAAAATTCAAAGCAAGGTAATTACCCTCTGGAATTCCCAGGTACTGGACTTTTTACAATTAGGAGTCGACAAACATGCACAGTTATGAATAACAAAGCATTTGCAAGGTTGTATCAATCGAAAGTCCAGTAATTTATACAAATTACTATGTTTTATAACTTAGATTGAGTGATCTACTGGATTAAACCCTTGTAAAAAATAACAGATGTATCTTCTTTAACATGTCAATGTTATTTAATTGAGGAAAATTTGTAACTTTGATTGGCCATTGTGTTGGATAGAGTCAACATACAGACCTGCGCCTTGCGCCAATCTTCTTCTTTTATCAAGGCCTTTAAAATGAGGTGTCAATCAATAAGGGTTCTCATTTAAAATTTTCGACTCACCCCCAAAAAATCCCCAAAGCAAAACTGTCTATTTCCATTAATAAAATAATAATAGGGGGGGGGGGGACTTTTAAGACACCTGGTATAATAAAGTATGTTAGAAACTAAAAATATAGCATCAACCGAAGACTAAGAAGTAACTAAGAAGTATTACAAATTTATAATATATGCTTACATACTAGTTCTAGAAACTGTAAGTTAGAACTTCAACCTAATTTTTTTATTGGGTTGCAATTCTGTTATAGAAAACAATGTAATTAGTGTTACCAACTTATATGATATGTTTATAAACTAGTAACATACTGGGACTAGAGACAGTAAGTTAATACTTCAGGCTATTTTTTTAAGGTTTATAATTTTGATATACAAATCAATATACTCGTAATTGATAAAACTATAAAAACATTAATTTACCTCATGGTTCCCTGCAGCAAACCAGAAGTTATGGATTCTATCGTTCAGGGGGGGGGAGAGGGTATTTTGACTTAAATAAATATTCTGCCAGGTAACCGAAGTAAGTGTAGTGTCTTCCTGCCATATTTAGGTATATTGTCTCAGACGTTACGCCACCTTCGTTCGATGTTATTCGTATGGGCGTAGTTCAGGGAATTCACAAAATGTTTTGAATGATTTACACCTTCGTGTACGTAGCCTTCAACATACATACAATTATAAGCCCCAACAAGGACTAACAGTTATTGTTGTACCTGGCCGAACCTTCTCTTTAATAATTACATCTAGTAAAATCTAAATATCTATCTTCTATACATACAGTGAATAAAAAGGTTTGTCGGGTGCAACGATATATTCTTTCAAAGACCCCACGTCATTCAACTCTTCGGAATTCGTTGTATTTCCTTTTCCTGGGGTTTTCCTCTTCTATTTCCACCTCGTGCCCGACATCACCTAATTTATTGACGTTACCTGACATGTGATGGAAATATACATCTCTACAATACCTATACAAGACGACTATACGTTGAGATTAACAACATAGAATTAATTAATTCTTGACTAGGACGCTGTGAAATCAACAAGGTACCAACTAGAACAAAAATGGTAGTGGGTGATATTTTCTTTCTTCGCACTTGTGACAAACTGAAATTTCCTTTTTTGTCTACCTCCGCGTAAGCTATCATGGTAATGTTAGTCTTTCCACCATGGTAAGCCACCAACACCTGAACTGAATATACCTAAATTCATAGAATGTTGCTACATTTGCTATCCACACACAAGCGGACGGTTATATACGATGTGATCGACGAACAATTTTTTAAAATTTGTTTGACAGATATTCTACAACATTGTAGGAAGGAAATCGCACAACCGTTACATGTGGCAACCATTTTGAAGTAAGCAGTCAAGTGATTTCAATTTACAAAAGTATAAAATTATTGGATCTAAATAAGTTAGCAAAATTCCGCCGGGAGCACGGCTTATTTATTCGCGACCTATAAAATGTAATATTTTACTGTTACGTATTCTTTTGCTTTGTAATGTTCAATTTGGCAACGTTAGTCAACTCATCAAAGCTTTATTATATTATTTTGTAGCACTCGATGTTGTTTTATATGGTGCATTGTTATTGTTTTAAAGTAAACGTTGTAAAATTATTGATAACGTTGTATGTTTTTGTGATTTCTTTCAATCATTTTGTTTAGTGAACTTATATTTTACCTTGTTTGTGTGTTTTAAATGATTTTATTGCTTTATTTAGTTCAAAACATATACAAAATTACTGAAGATATATGTATCGTTACACTCTATATTTCCCAGTTTTATTTCTCTTATATTTTCTATAATATTCATTTAATGCAGATATTGTTTGTGTTTTTATATTCAGTCTAACGTGTTCTTTCAGAATATAAAGACGACTTTGAAAAACTTCTGGTTACCGCGTCCTCCATGTTTACCATGGGAGTTTAATTTATCGTGGACACTCAAAGTAAATAGCGCGGCTCTCACAAGGTGCAACTGAATTAACGTTATTAAAGTTGTACAGAATATACTGAGTCTATTGCTGAAGCACGGCACGTCTCTGCCATTACGAATGTAAGCAAGTGAATTGCATTAAACCCACTGGGAAATAAATGCAATAATATCTCGATAGCTTTTGATGATTTATTCATACTTAACCAACCAAATAATGTTTAAATATTTTACTAATTATGAAGACCTAGAGATTTGATGTGCATAAAATGTTCGTTACTTTATATTTATACAAAGTGCCTGTACTATAAAGGTTTATTTCAACCCAACTATATTAGATCATTTACAAAAATATCTACTTCAAAGATAAAAAATGTTTTCCTAACTCTTCTTGTTTTAGTCATCAGTTACTTATTTTGCAGATGACGCACGTTTTCATATACATTCTAAAAGAGTGGTGTATTATATAACACAGTACAGTGAAAATAGTAGAGTTCATATTTTTCTAAATTCTTTTTTCCTAGAAAAAAGCTGCACAGTTGGTATTAAATAATTCAATAAAACGTGCATAACATAGCATAATTTATGAGAAATTCTGGATACCAGCTCACACTAAACCGGATAAGGCTAATAATTATAAATAGGTACTGATATAAAAAATATATTGATAATTGAAAGTGATTATACAAATTATATGTGAGGTTAATTTAAATAAAAGAAATAGAGCACAGTGCTCATGGAAAATGATTTGTAAAGAAAATGTTTGGCCGCAAAAAGATGAGTGGAAATATTCACAGCTGATCGATATTTTCTCAAAGATGATGATCGAATGGATAAAAGACTATAGTCATATAGGAAAAGTGGAAAATATGTTGATGGTCGATCGTCGACTTAAACTACTGTAAAGTACCTTGCATGTTGGCTACAGCTGTCACCTCAGTAGAAATTATTTTGCATCAGCGTTAAGACTGACAATGGTCATACTTATTGGGTGACAAAAATGTTTTCTCTAGATCTGCCCAATAAAGTGACAAAGTACATTAGGAAACTCATAAAAAGCAGTTATTTTAGTTGATTTGCAACAACAAGACAGAACTTCAACATGACAGTATTTAGCAGTACTTTTTGGATAAACTGTAACAAATACAGCAAATAGCCCAGTCAATAAAGGGTTTGACATACAAAAATTAGGGTAAAGCTGATTTTTCCCCATTGATAAACCACTACCAGAGGATCATTTTTACAAAAGTCCCCAAAAACCCCGGAGCTCCCCACCCCCCATTAAAGAATGGAAATGTCAATAACTGCGAAAACCACTAAATCTACGGTACTAACAATCGGATCAAGTTGAATGTTTTTTTTCTTGTGTTTTTTATAATATATGCTACAATAATGGTCCTCTTTATTTTTACGGTTAACCTAATAGTTTTTTATAAATAAATGTAAATGCAAGGACAAACTATTTTTTACCCTAAAACTCTCTATTTTTGCGTATACTCTTTTTGGATGTAATATTACAGGAAAGAACCATGAATAAAAGTTGTAGATTATTTAATTGTGAATTTAATGATGTAAAGGTTTGCTTATTTTCGTACGGGCTGAGGCAGTAGAGGGGGAGGTAGCAAATTTTGGCTGCGATTACGGGCGGCCAACTGACGGACGGGCAACTATTAGCCCAATCAATAAATGTTTTGTGTCGGAAGTAAGTAGTGAAATGCTGTTTTTTTTTCATGGATGTTAGTTGATTATACAGTATAAGGAATATTTTATGAAAAGTCCCCCACTCCTCTAGCTTCTCCCCTACCCCCTTAAAATTCATTTTTGAAAGACTTCTTTATTTTGTCAATATCTAAGAGATAAACAGCGATAGAGTCATATTTATTTCGTTATTTTAATCCTTAAAATATTCTCTATCAAAAATGTTCATAGCGTTTAAGCTATAAATAATTATTTTCCGTGTATTTTTAAATTTAATGTTAAAATTTTAACTTTTCTATTACAATATATACATTTTTAGCAATTTTTTATTAATATGAGACAAGTTATAAAAAAATTGCTCAATTAAACATTTTAGGGTATATTGCAATCTTTAAAATTACATAAGTTGACATAATCGGCCCGACAAAAGCAAACGGCGCTGGGCGTACGAGTCCTCGCCAGTTGGAAGCTCCAGGGGGATTTTTGGGGACTTTTGTAAAAATGATCCTCTGATAGTGGTTTATCGATGGGGAATAATTCAGCTTTACCCAAATTTTTTCCGAGGTTTCATGTTTTTGTGTCTTCCTTGACTGGGCTAAAAGGGGGAGGACAACATCCCAATACCGAATCTAACTGCAAGGACTGACTCTTCCAAGCCCATATTATGCTCCAACCCAAGCCTCTTATACCAGTTTCTCAATACGAAACAATATCTACGTGGGATGAATCTTTTTCAGACGAAGAGGTGACACCGTATTGGACATACAGGCACAGCGTTTACATAACGCTTTAAGGAACAAGGTCAAGCCAAATCATAATTTAAAATACCATAACCATAACTACACAAGTCTTGGTTACATTTGACACCTCTTAATTATTGCATAAAGGAATGAAAGCTATTGAAAAAATCTAAATTTACTAAGAAATCAGACAGAACCCCAATAATATATTCAATGATAAGCTGTCATTTCAGTCCAACGACCGTACAATACCGTTCAAGAACTAACGTATAAAGTAGGCTGTTTAGTTTATTTAACATAGACGACGCGATGGTGTACACCAACCAACTAAATCCGTCTAGCGTTAAAATGTATGTGTTGTGTGCTTTTTGTATTTAATGTATTTGTGTTTTTAAGAATATATGAATACCTCAAAAGTGGTAACGAATGTTTGAAAATGAGATTGCGATCTCAAAACGCGTCGTAAATAGGACAGCATAACGAATAGGAAGTCACACGACTAATAACAGGTAAATCACGTCCTGTACTTATTTTAATTTGATGAATTGACTTGGATACCAAAATTCATGACGCTCAAATTTAATTAGGTTATATCTGAGATTTGATAATATCCTGATGTTCATCAAGAAACTCCTGTATCGTGGATAAACTGAGATCAGTTGCAGGATACTAAGAAAATGCCTATTGCTTGTATATTTAGTACGTTTAATTAATTCGTTTAAAATATTCGATATTTTCGCTTATACTGCTGCGCTACACATTAGAAACAATATCATTTACATTCAGTCTTCTCTGTTTCAACTCCTTCATTAAGGAAACATCGATGCAGTTCACTAATGCATGCATGTTAAGTTGCTAAACTAACGTCTTGCTAATTATTTCACCGTGCAAGCGATTCCAAGACTTCAGTTAATTCTAGTCGCACATAGTTACAGTGCTTGTAAAGTAAACGCTGTAGTAATGCGTATATACAAAAAAAAACGAATTTCGAGCAGTAAGTTCTAGACTGCCGTTCATCCCTAAGTTGTATTCCAAAAACTCTTGAGTTCTTGTTGAGCGTAACAAAAAAAAAAAAACAGTCGTGGGACTGCCGACAGAAGTGAAAACTGTCATGAATGTAGAAAATCATGTTTATGTTATTTTAAATTTTTTAGATTTAAATTTTATATATGACAAGATAAAAATAACACAACTTGCAAAATGAGGAAGCATTATGTCCATTTCAAAGGTATTGCCAAGAAAACTATTTGTACACAATTTAAAAAATGAGGAAGCACAATGTCCATTTCATAGGTATTACCAAGTAAACTATTTGAACACAATTTACAAAATGAGGAAGCACAATGTCCATTTCATAGGTGTTACCAAGTAAACTATTGGAACACAATTTACAAAATGAGGAAGCACAATGTCTATTTCAGATGTATTACCAAGTAAACTATTTTAATTAACTCAATTTGTAAAATGAGAAAGCACAATGTCCATTTCAGAGGTATATACTCTGCTATATACACATGCTTATACAGAGGGCGACGGTAAAATCCGATTCACCGCTAGCAATTTTTTATTTAATTTTTTGGACGCATAGCGTCTATAGAAGTTTTCACTTCAAGAATTTTTAAAGGCAATAATTTATCAAATATAAAATCGATTTTTTCTTTTCTCAAAATGTAAGTTTTGCTGTATTAATTTTTGTAAGTTTTGTATGCAATATTATTAACCCAATGTAGTGAACTAATTAGAAAATCAGGCAACAAGCCAACCAAAAGAAAGCATGAGTTTTTCATATTGACCCAGAAATAAAAGCAATTCAAGCACATTTAATTCCCGCACAAAATAGTGAAACAATCAAGACAACAGTTTCTGACACGTTAAAGTAGTTTAGTTGGTTCATTACCTACAATATGGCAGCACCATATAATTACAGAATATTCACCGATGTGAAAAAAAACTACGAAACCCCCAGTCTTTCTTTGGGATAGTTTTCAAATGACCACAAATTATTTGTAGCCGCTGAAATGTTTGATTGCAAATAATTTAAAAATATTATTAATCTACCAGTAAAATTAATTGTTAACTTTTAAACTACCTGACACTCTACACAAATGACAAAGAGGGTCGTGTCATCATGGTACAGTCCCCAAACTTTTGAGCAGATAAGTAATTAAGTAATTATATCTCAGCAACATACACACATAATTTTAATCTTTCAATGGCCGTTTATTATTAGTTTGTTTTGTATACAAATATTAACTGTTTCCATAAGTTTAATGTTATTATAATAAAGGTGTAGAATTAATTATAACATCAAAGCTAAGATGGTAATCACACTTAAATGTCCATTCATTTTAAATATATTCAATAAACATCAAATGTTGGTTCATCAGTCTAGGAATAACCTAAAATTATTGTGTGTATATTTAATTTATTTTACCTGCCTCAACGGCAACATACATATAATAATTATAGGTTAGGCCTAAACTTAAAATTACTTTAAAGGAATAACCTAAAATTTATTATTGTATGTATGTTAACCTGCAACGAATGCCCTTTTTATTAAATATTCCAAACTGGTCGCCGATTCATAAAAAGATTTAAAGAACATCTACCTTCGAAACTTTTAAATCCCAAAAAAAATCAAGTTACGCAGAACATCTTGTTGATAACGTATATACATACACGTATTTCAACACTAATATGAGCGTTTTTCATGTGCGTAACAAGGGGCACATGAGGAATACATTAGAAGAATACGAAATCTACAAAGCTAGAAGAATAAGTACAGCACCGCATTTACTAAACGACCTATAATTGTGTTTTCAATTCAACATAATATTTGATACCACCTTTTATGCCGAAACGACGGGACAAAGTCTAGAAAGAAATCAAAATAATGGCAGGGACACAAGAAGCAGCTTCGGTAGAGACTGACCGTCCTGACGTCCACGTTGATCGTGAAATATGTTTGAACTTCGAAATTTTAACGATCTCCACATGGAGTTAAATATTTATTTCTATTGGTGTTTTTGTGTTGTTTACGGTTTACCTGAGAATAAGCGAATGTCCGAAACCGCGGTAGAAGTGATAAGAAGGAAGGATTAGTTAACGTACCACAAATTAAGGTAAAATTAATTATAATACTTCTAAAGAAAGTACAAGGAGAGAATATCCAAGATATGTCTGCTTCTGAAAAGAATATACAGATCACGTGGATCAAGATAATATACAATAGACGGAAATAATTTAAATGAAAATAGACAACAGAAATTGGTCCAAGAAAAATGTAACTGAGGTAAGAAATCTGAGGGATGAGAAAAGAGAAAAAGGGGGCATCGGAAGAAGAAATTCTAAACAAAAAACAGGTAATGAAACAATTTGCGATTGGCAATTGTAAAATGTGTAATGCAGCCCATACATATCTAAAACTTATATATCTATCTATATATATATATAATTTATGTAAACAATGATTGTACACTTTACTGCAATAATGACTGTTGTATGGTTGTTAGTTTAGTCAGCATTTGTATTCTGTAAAGAGACAAGCTTTGTTTTGTCAGAGTTAGACGAGGCTTCTCTCCGTACACATCAGTGTATATGAGTAGTGTACATTATTTGTTATAATTGTTTTAAAGTAAATAAAATTAAGTGTAAAGAATAGAATTTTCTTTTTTTAAAAGCAATTCCCTCAAACCAAAAACGTAACTGGCGCAGACTTTAGGACACCTCAAAGAAGTTAACGAATATAACATCCGTCGGTTTTAACCGTTAATTAAGGAACCAACTCGGTTGCAGAGTGAATATATGCGAAAATCTATCAATCCTATAGTTTATATCTATAACTATAGGGTGAATATCTATAACGAACAACGGAAGAAGGAGCATTTTGTGTATTGTGTTTAGTGCAGTGTAAAATAAGTGCAGTGTTACGCCGCCGTACTTAATGAGCAAAGTATTTTGGATTTCACTGTAAGTAAATCCTGCACTAATATTAAAATAATCTATAATATTAAGAACGAAATTAATATTTACATAATTTTAAAACTTATTTTATGTAATAGGCTAGTTAAATATCTAATTTTTATATATTCTCTTGTAGTTTATTAATTGATATCTTGATTTTTAATTTTTAAATAAGTTGAGTAGATAATCATTAATTACAATGACTACTCCTATATTAAAAAAGGAGTACTTGGACATGCTTCCATAGTGCAATAGTGAACCTGCTATGCTCAACAGGTTTATTTCAATTTGTGATAAAATAGTGAACTAATTCTTTGTAGTCCAGAACACAGAGGATTTTCAAAACGAATTTTTGTTTTCTTCCATTCTTGCCAAATTAAAAGGACAAGCCTTAAATATTGTAGTGAGTTCCAACACCTATGCTTGGGAAGATGTTAAAAATACCCTTTCGACTAGTTATTCAGATAGGAGGGATTGTTTTACCTTAAACTTAGAAATGGCAGAATTAAGAAAGGAAAGTAATGAATCGCCCTTCATTTTCTACGAAAGAATCCAGAAATTGTTAAATTTGATAATAGCTTTCTTTATTAACAAGGAACCAGCTGCTAACGTTATTCTATGTATTTACACCCAAAAATTAGCACTACGAGTTCTGTTAAGGGCACTTCAAGAACCGATAGTGTACTTAATGTGGACAAAAAAAAAATCGTAGCACGCTTAATGAAGCGCTTAATATGCTGACTAACGATTTCCAATTCAAAAATAATAAACTCTTTCAAACTAATCGGCAAAATGCACCAACTAAATAACAGCATTTACCAATTCGTAAACCTGCGACTAATAATCAACCATGTCAGAATTATTATAAACAAAAACCCCAAAACATTGCTAATATATTTAACTAATTTATTAAGAGACAAAACTATGTACACAACAACACAGCACCTAAAACGAATCAAGGTCATTAACCCACACCAATGAGCATATCAACACTTCAAACCGGAAACCCAGTCAGGCAAAATCAATTATATCAAATTACTGGAAAGCCGGACGTTGTGGAAAGAAACGGAAAGTGATGTGATGCTCCGCACATTTCGCTATCGGAACAGACTGAAATTAGTTGTAACTTCGAGGAAAAACCAAATCTTTTTGTCGCTAGTAAACTGTCAGCCAAAGAAAGTTAAATTAATAAAATTATTTAGAATTTCTAAAATGAGATAATTCGTTGAAATTTCGGAAAACAATTTAGATAATGACATTATTAAATTTGTTAATTAATTCCTAGTGCCTAATGTTAAATATAATATTTATTTTGAAGATGATTTTTATGAGAAATTTGTGACTTGCAGGGCTAAACACTTTAAAATATCTAAACTTTGGTTAATTAAATGTAACACTAAACTACTAGATATAACTGAAGAGGACGAAATTGAATAAATAATTGCCATGTAAGCAATACCAACCATCACGGCATACAAGAAACGTATGAACAAGTTAAAAGGAAATATTACTGGCTCAATATAAAAGGACATATTCAAAATTTTATCAATAACTTTGAAATTTGTTTAAAGACAAAGTATGATACAGAACCCTTAAAACTTGAAATGAATCTGACCATTGAAGCCGCTTACAGATAGTTCACATATATAGCATTTCGTTAGAAAAGAACAGATTTCTCAGTATTGTAGACGCATTCTCTCTCTATGCTCAAGTGTATCGCGTAGGAGGCGCACACGCCACAGAAGTCGCTGATAAGCTCTTAGACTACTTTGCACATTATGGTGTCCCTGAGTTTATAGTGTCTGCAAGTAATTCAAAAATAAAGTAGTTAAAAGGAAATAATGGAAGTAAGTTACATAATGTCAAAATACATTTTATTAGCATCCAACACCCAGCATCCAACAACGGATTAATCGAAAAGTTCCATTCCACATTAATTGAACACATACGACTTTTAAATAACCAAGTAGAATTTAGGAATGATAATATTGCAAAGAATGTTAAATACGCAATCATTGCATACAATAATAGCATACACTCTGTTACTAAGTTAACAACTTTTGAAATATTATAATATATTACCCCTAATTTGTTTTGAATATTGACATTGAAAATCAGTTTACTAATGACTATATAATAAGTCACAGGGAGAGAACTAAAAAACTTTACGAACATATTCAGGAATTTAATCAGAAGATCAAATAAAACATTCAAACCAAGAGGAATCTGAATAAAGAACCATTACCAGAAATTCCGACAGAAGTGTATATAAAAAAAAAACGCGGAAACAAATTAAAACAAAAAATAAAAAATATATTCAAGAAGAAATATCTGCAATAAATCAGGAAAGGTAAACAGCGGTAATTAAACCAAGGCACCATAATACTAAACAGAAAATTCATCCGTCTGAAATTAAGATACCAAGGAAAAATTTATGATTCATAAATGTAATCCGTCTTTGAATCCTGTTCCAGGTCCCTATTGTTCTTCGCAAATGCCGACACAACAGAAGTTGAGGACATTTTCAAAAATATTGGAACAATACTGATTGAATTAGGACCAGCCAAATTACAACCCTCTTACCACACGTTTGTTCAGTATTTTAATTTGAATAATTTGGTTGCTGAATTTTATTATAATAATGTATTAAACTATTTTGATAAGAATTGTGTTAGTTGTAACGCCAGCCTCACTGAAAAAATTTGAGTTTGTGACGGATAATGGTAGTAAAGTTAGAGACATAGTCAATTATTTTAAATATATTACCCATAGTAGAGAAATAGTTAAAGAAAAATTAGAAGTATTATTCTTAGAACGTAATAATAATAATAATAATATAAGAACAAAAAAAGGTATAATAGATGGACTAGGATCCGCATTTAAGTTTATTACTGGTAATTTAGATGCGTATAGCCTACTGGCAAAAAATATGACAATATATTAAAAGGGATAGAAAACAATGAGGCTAACATTATGAACCAAATATAGTCTCAATATACAATTAGCAGTAGTGTTATTAGGGAATAAAATAAGACTTTTAATATTATTGAAGTAAACTTTGTGGAATTAAAAAATAAATTGTACTTGATGAATCATAGAATTAACGATTTTGTAGAATTGGAAAACTTTCGAAATATATTAAATCAATTAAATATTTTGTACAATATGTTGTTACAAGTAACAACTGATCTGTAAAATGCATTACGTTTTGTAAGCTAGGTGTACTTCACCCCAGCGTTATCTCAACCAGAGAGTTGTATAGCGAGATAATGAGAATCTATGAGTATTACCCATTGAACCTAAATTGCAAAACATGTGGGAGTTAAAAAGTGTAATTGAAGTTAACTGTAAATTATATTCAGGTAATATTGTGTATTTTCTGAATTTACCTATTGTAGAAAAAATAAAGTTGAATATTTATAAATTACACTCTGTACCCACTGAATATGAATCTCAATATGTAACCATTATAACCACGGTAAAATATATGCTAGTTTCTAGTTCTGTAGTGTTTAGACAACAAGTGTAACAGAAAAACTAATTCAAAATACTTTTACCCATTCGACCTAATATCGCACCAGAAGATTGACTGCGGAATATCAATAATTAAATACAACAATACAGACACCTATAAATACACAGCTTTGGAAATCACAGACAATGTTATTAACTGGATCCCAGAAATAAATCAGTATTTGGCAAAATGTCCCACCAAAGAGACTTTAAAAATCGTAAATCCTAAAGAAACAACCGCAGTCACTCTCAAAGGTATATTCTTAATTAATCCCAATAATAATACCGAAGACTCTTTCATTCATCCAAAACAACTGGAGGACACAATAGATTCCTGGGTGCTTCAAACTTAAACCTACAAGTGGACCAAAACCCCGAGATTTCAGTCAACACAAAAAAGCTGGACCTCGAAAAAATCAACCTAGACACCATTTCCAGGAATGATTGGAAGATAGATGTCACATAAGTCGTTTGCCCCCTAAGTCGTTTGTTGGGTCCATTGCCCTGTATGGTAAGTACCCTATTGGAGGACTGCTTTACTTGGTGTTCAAAAAGCTTCTTAGGACAACTTCTAGGACGCCCGCAGCTCAACCACCCCCGGATGACTTGTTTAGAGATGGAGGAAGTATGTAAACAATGACTGTACACTTTACTGTATTAATGATGACTGTTGTACGGTTGTTAGTTTAGTCAGCATTTCTATTGTGTGAAGAGACAAGCTTTGTTTTGTCAGAGGTAGACGAGGTTTCTATCCGTGCACATGATTGTATATGAGTATTGTACGTTATTTGTTATAATTATTTTAAAGTAAATAAAATTAAGTGTAACCAATAGAATTGTAATTTTTTTAAAGCAATTCCCTCGAACAAAAAAAACGTAAATTATATGTACACACATAAACACAATAATAGAAAGATTAATAGAATATATAAGTAAATTATGAGGCTAAAACTTTTTTTAGTCCCAATAGGTCCACATGTAGTTTCTTAGTCTGACCAGCAAAGCATAATAAAGGATTGTCAATCAACGTTGGAGATGCATTAAAACATGCACTTATCGAATCAGTGTATATTTTCAGCTCATTTCAAAAGACATGAAATGTATAAATAAAACAAATAAAACGCCTGACGAATAATAGGACTTTATTGAAGTAACTGATTCCTTGTATATTGGTATCTATATAGGAGAAAATGACGATGAAAATAATTATCTGAAATATTCGACAAGAATGAATAAAGGGAATTCCTTGAGATAAATGCTTCACATTTTCTCATCTCCTGGCGGATGTTTAATTGAAGTTACTTTTTTAAAGAACAAGACGTTTGACAGTTTGAAATCTTTTATAAAGAAGTTTTGCAGTTCTTGCTTCATAATACTGTAATATTGAGGGTTTGGAATTTCTGGTATTTACTGTTACTGAATAATACTAAGAATTGTAAGAAATTGAATTCTATATATAATTTATCATTTAAACTATTGTATTTTTTAATAAATTAAATAAAATCGTTCAAATTCAAATGGTAATAAAATGCATATATTTTTGGCTATTCTGGAGTTAAAACGTTGTTGAACTTATTCATTTTGTTTGCTTTAAGATTCTTATAAATAAGTGTTTAATCAATAATTTTTGGCTTTACATTTTCTAACAAAACATCAAATAAGATACAAAACTTAAAGCCTAATAGTTTTGCTACTGGGGCAACTATGCACCTGTCACAAAGACATATTGAGTGCTCAGATTTTTGTTCCCATCACAGCAGGATAATAAACATTCGACATTCCTACTTTGTTACAAAGTCATATTGAGCTCTCGGAAACGCCGATCCTGTTGTAGAGCATATTGAACAATAGAAATTACGTTCCTGTCCGAGAGACATATTGAGTGCTCGAAAATTCCGTTCCTGTCATCGATACACATTGAGTCCTCAGAATTTCATGAAATCTCATAGTCATGTTGAGCCCTGGAGATTCTGATTGTGTCAATAAGTTATATTGAACCCTTAGCTTTCTAACCTTGTCGCAGAGGCATTATGTTCCTATTGCAGAGGCATATTGAGCTATAGAGAAATCAGTTTCTGTCACAGAGGCAAATTAAACTACATTCCTGTCATAGAGGCATATAGAGCCCTAGTCGAATCCTTCCATGTCGCAGAGACATGTTGAGCCCTCGGCATTCGACATTTATACCTAATCATTTTATAAGTTAGTTACAAATTAGCTAAGACTATATGAAGATATTTCACCTAGCACCGAACTTCAGGTAATGAGGAGTCTCGTGATCTTCAAAAGAAACTTCACATTTGATGAACAACTTCCGAAGTTAGGCCTTATGAGTGTTGTTAGTATGTATATAATTATGCATTTCTTACGTAAAACTCAGAAAATTTTTAACTAACCCAACAATATATTCTATATAATTCTCGTTTTTAGGATTAAATACTGGTCAATGCAACCCATCATTAAGACCTTTCAAACTACCATGGATTGTTTTAAGTGTGACTTTTAATTCATTCATACAATTT
>JAGFPH010003049.1:3267-28000 GCA_018207615.1 Philaenus spumarius
TAAATTACAACGCTTATAATTTACACGGTTATAATATTTATTAATAGCATAAATCTTGAACACACAATAAATTTCACAACTGGTACGTTTATTAACTTAAACGCGTTTCAACGACAAAGTCGCCATCTTCAGTGATGCACGAGCTACGATAGTCAAACTGAAACCCTTTTTGAGTTAAAGTTTGAATATTGTAGCTCGTACTGAGGTTAACGACTTTGACGTCGAAACGATTTCGACAATTTAACGCACTTTTGTGGGAACTGTGTTCTGTGTTTTTAATTTTATAAAAGTAATTAACTATTATTACAGGCTCGTTGAAATTTAATTTTAAATGTACGGAATTATCTTAATATATTGTTACATTATAATTTCGAGCAATATACACATTTTACGCCTATAATATAAATATTATAAAGACAAAACAATATAAAATAGTTGAGTAAATAAGGAAAATTGGGCGTAAATTAGAGCCTTGAAATCAGTTGTGTATAAAAACCAATCAATCAGTTTGCTAACAATTTTATCTATACTAATATATTGTAAAGAGGTAAAATTTGTTTGTTTAAATGTGGGGTGTAATCTCTGGAACTACTGAACCGATTTAAAAAATATTTTTACTAATAAAACGCTACACTATCCCTGAGTAACATAGGCTATAATTCATTTTTGATAAAATCATTTTTTATTTCACTCATATTTTCATTAACAGCTAATTTCAAACTTTGAAACAATTATTTGTATTTATAACTTTTAGGTTAGGTTTTTATTAAAGTGTAGATCTGAGCTTTGCTGGTTCATTTAACCTTTATTATAACTGCTGTTATAAAATATACTAAATAATTTGATTTGAACATTTAACATTATTTACCGTCTTAGCTTTGTGGTTATTAATAATCCTACACCTTTATTATAAAGAAAACAAAACACGATTATGTGTATAGAAGGTTCCAACGGGGTAGGCGTGCGGAGTAGTATAAATATGGCACTAGTAGTTTTAGGAAATATACGATATAAAGTAATCAGAGTAATTTTAAAGAGCTTTATGTTGGCCTTAATAAAAGCATCTAAAAAATCTGTTAAGTAAGAACTTTGGAATTATTATGTAAGTATGACTTTCGCATTAAATTATGTTTGGTTTTTGTCTTTCACTAACCAGTTCGAAGATAAATTTCATCGTCATCTGTTGCCACACCCTTAAAAGTGTCACCGTCCAAAGAGGACTAAGAGTCCCCACTCCGTACTCACCGTCCTCCCTGCGCAAACCAGGTAACCAATGTTTCTGGGCGTGGACTCTTCATCCGTATGTCTTTTTAATAGCCTTAAGATTATCATCAGTGTATAATCCTATACACCTTAAAACACCTCACACATGTCAACGATCGGGGAAGACATCGTCGTACGGGACAAGTTAATTATGCGTTAGTTTCAACGAGTGGGCCAGCAAAGGTAAAACGGCAAATATTTGGATTTGGTTTATAAAGGTAAGCTACCAACCTTTAAGTGTGAAATTGTGTGGAATCAACTAACTATCAGAGTCTTGACATACAGGGTGATTCAGAACTATGCGGCAATGATTCGGTAGCTCATTCTATAGCTAAAAATAAGAAAAACGTTCATATAAACATAGGTCCGAAAACGCTTCGTTTTCCAGATATCCACAATTTTGTTTGTTTTACAAAATAATTCTTAACTAGAGAACGGTTTGACTGATTGAGTTCAAACTTGGCATGAAGTTTAACCTAACAGTGATCTATCTCAAGAAAATTAACCAATTCTATTCAATAATGCGTTTTAAAATGATGGCTGTTTGAAACTTTCAAACCTAAATTACTCAAAAACTGTACATATTAACAAAAAATGTCAAGACACCTTTGTTGTAGCGTTTTTGATTCTCTATCGGATGGTGTAACTTTCAAAACAATCGGTTGAAGGATAATAGGCCCTAGCTAAGTTAAAGATAATAACAGCATAGCCTATGTACATACAATATTGTTGTGTTTACTGTGTTGGTATAGGATGCCGGGTTGAACAACGCGTAACTTAACCGATTGTTTTGACTGTGAAACCATCCGATAGGGAATCAAAAGGGTTACAAAAAATGTGCCTTGGATTTTTTTTAAAATGTACTGATTAATTAATTGGTTGCTACGGAAATAACAAATATAAAATACGAGTAACGAAAAAGCGTTATCAAATTGGTTGCTATGGCAATGAATACATTCAAGAAACATGTGTTTTGGTTCATCAATTTAAATTAAGAGGCGATCGGTTCCGTCCGGCGTAGTTCAGATATTATCGTCAAGCGCTGAAATACATTCAATAAACATAAAATGTTGGTTTATCAGTCTAAACCTAACCTAAAATTATTGTCTGCATATTTAATTTATTTTACCTGCCTTAACGGCAACATACATACAATAATTTTAGGTTAGGCCTAGAAAGTAATTTTAAGTCGGGCCTAACCTAAAATTATTGTATGTGTGCTGCCGTTAAGACAGGTAAAATAAATTAAACATACACACAATAGTTTTGGGTTAGGCCTAGACTTATGAATCAACATTTTATGTTTATCGAATGTATTCACAATGAATGGGCATTTAACTGTGTTTACCATCTTAGCTTTGACGTTATAATTAATTCTACACCTTTATTATAATAGCATTAAACGTATGGAAACTGTAAATATTTGTATAAAAACAAACTAATAATAAACAGCAATTGTAAGATTCAAATTATGTGTGTATGTTGCCGTTAAGGCTGGTAAAAGAATTGAAGAAAATGCGTGGTGAACTTCGTTCCTGACGGGGGTCCCACAACCGTACACATTTACTTTTTTTCTTGTAAATGTATTTAAGGAAATTAAATGGACCGCTTTAACCGTGATCGTCCTACGGCGTTCTTCGTCTTATATAAGCTTTCCAAGTAAAAATTAAATTGTTTCAATAAATATAACAGCGACGTTCGATAAATCGATTGGTACCAATTACTAAAGTCGATAGCATTATATTAGATCTAATTTGTTCGCTTCTGCTTAGAGTTTGCAATCGTTTTGACACATTAGAATACTTTCTGCAAAGTCGAAACTTTATAAAATCAGAACACGATTCTACTCAGAAATCCATCCCAGTTCTCGACTTTGAACAATGTCTTTCACAATGTATGGACGTGCTACATCTGTTTTCAGTCCACTGTCTACCTGGCTTAATGATTTATGACCCGTCAATGGTAACGACACTTGTTTAGTTTTAAGAAATGTCATGTTTGCAAATACCCTTTTAAAACGGCAACATCATAGAAGTAACGGTAATAATTCTCAAGTCCGGCATCGCTTCAATGTATGGAAATAAAGTATGAATGTATAGAGGAAGTGCTCATAAGCGATCGTAGTTTTGTACCGAACTCTGGGTAGACATAGGATTATCAGACTAATTTAAATATCGGACTAAGGATTATGAGACTAAGGTAATTATTGGCCTAAGGATTATCGGACTAAGGATTATCGAACTCAGGATTATCGGACTAACGATTATCGTCTGGGTGACAGATCATGTCGAAGGTTAATTGCGGTATTTCAAAATCTAAACAGAGTTAGGGGCATGACGTCACGCGCGATTTTATTAATTACAACTACTATCAGCTATGTAATATTTTATACAGTTTTTAGCAAGCAATTTGAAATGTGTGGTATTAATATTTGTACAATATACAGAGAGTTCATAAAGTTTCTGAAAATCAGTTAACAAAAATGTGTACATATATTATGTGGTTATAACAGGACAAATTATTTGACATATCTGACCATCTATGGTTTTTGGGGGCTAACTATTTTAAATATAATGATAGGTCACCTTTGTAAAGCTATTAGAAGAGAAACAGAAAGGCGTAAACTAGAAATTAATGTCTCCCTTCGTATTAATGTAATAAAAAATCAAAGTGTTGGAAAATTATATTTTTATTTTAACATCATCTCTTAAATGTAAGTAAAACGCTAGGCTGTGTTGGTAAGATTTTTAGATTGCATTTGCATTTTTTAAATCCAGTTATAAAAACATTGACGAATAACCAAATTTTAACAAATTAGTACCTCAACAACTACTTATTCCTAACATTTGTCTTCTTGCTTATCCGCCTTTCTTAGCTTTGTCTTATTTTCGCTTGACGCGTTTCGGGTAGACCCCATCTTCAGTCTTATTCCTAACATCAACAAATTTATAACCCGCTTTCATTTTATAATAAAAATCATTTTCCAGAACTTTGATTCTCCATTACTTTTAAACAAATCAAGCTGTAGTTTGCGCCATTCTGTTTCTCTTTTAATAAACTTTACAACGATGTACTGTATTACTTGACTTACCCTTACATTTGGAATTGTTACCCCCCCCCCCCCTCCAAATTTACAGAGGGTCAGAAATATCAAAAAACGTGTCCTGTTATGCGACTCAAGATATAAAGACGGTGTTAAACGGGATTTAGGAACACTCTGAATAAACACAAACTACATCAAACTTCCACATGATTTGACAAAAATAAAACATTTCCCGAGTTTTTAAACAAAATTACTTCTGTGATGGTTTACATGAAATAATAGTAGAAACATATCATGTAGCTTCTGTTTAGGAGATAACAAAGTTTATACAACCAGATTGTCAATGTGTATTCTCCAGTTTGTGAAAATATTCATTCTAGAGTTCAGACATTTGTTTAGAGTGTGCATTTGTTTAGTTAAAATTTCTTTTAAGTTTGTAACTATAAGGCCCTCCGCTCACTAACTGTCTGACAGTCACTATCATCCGCCGTCTTAGACACTATCTGTCACCAAGAATCCGATAGTCCTTAATCTGATAATTACCTTAATCCGATAATCCTCTTTGTCTCCCCAGAGTTCGGTAGCTACTGTAAATTGTGTACAGCATTCAATTCTCTAGGTACCTCGATTTTTTTGTAATTATTTCGAGTGAAATTATTTCGTTGTTAGTTAATATAGGCTGTGCACGACATATAAGCCCGTTTCTGTAGGAAACACGTTTGATATAACAAATCTTCAAAAATATGCCATTACAAGTGAGATAATCACTGTTGCATGTACAAAGAATTCGACCACACAGCTGAAACGCTGACGTGAGTTGAGGGAATTTCCCGAATTAAGTTTATATGTTTTAAGTTTTCGACCAACTATTTGGGAAATTAGTCTACTGACGAAGGCGCAGAATAGCTGCATGCGTGTACGAAATATATTATTAGAATTTGTTTGCACCTCGGTCTCCAGCTCCGGGTCACGTACTGCTAAGTTCTGCTCGCAGCGGAAAAACTCTCTTTGCGAATTTGCACCTCGACCTTCTCGGACTGTAAGCTTCGCTTCGCTTCGAGAAGCTTCCCCCACTAGTCCAGTAAAATTATGTTAAAAAATGAATAGAAGTGGAAAAATCTGATGTAATTGTTTTTAGTAGCCTACTTTATGGTTTTTAGGGTGCTGAACACGAATCTGAAGTTGTCCAACAAAATATTTCTCCGAAAATATAAAAAATCATAAAAAAACCACGTGTTTTTTGGGTTTTTTCTTCTTATAACTTACAAAGTAAGCGATTTACGTAAAATGTGATGCTATATTAAAACAAAGGCAAGAACATTACCTACAATTTATGTTGTTATAATTTTTACCTGTGAGTAGACCAATTTTCAAAATAGTTGGTTAAAACCCGAAATATATAAACTAAATTTTGTGAATTCGCTCAACTCACGTCAGCGGTTCAGTTGCGTGATTCAATTATTTTTATTAAATAAATAAATATTGAAAACTTGGATGTAACGTAGAAACATGCACAAAATTCACGCAATTCTTAAATAAATTTATATTAACAGGATTGCGGAAAATACGTTTAGTTACATTACACCAACATTCACAAGAGCTACTGCAGAGCCCTAACATCAAACTATTAAACACAATTTCCTGTCTCAGACCCTCACTTTGCCCCTAGCACCGCCTCAGGCCTGACCTCCACTAATTCACTAATATTCTATTATTATCATCCCAGAAATGAAACCTTCTGCCTACTAAAACAGCCGGACTACTAACTCCCTAAATCGCCCTACAGCCTGTTTAATACCTGATTTTATCTGGCGGCTAAAGGGTCTCAGGTAAAATCCAATCCCGAAAGGTCTCTGGAATGTTGGAAGTCGTCGCCTTTGCGTTCCTTTCCTTAATTTGATGTTCTGAAACTGATTAAGAACCGGGCGATTGTTAAACCTGTGTCTGCCAACGTTCTGTGTGTCGTACAAGGAAACTTCATTGTTAGTGTTGGTTGAGGATGTTGGTTGTTTAAATTTTGTTTCAAAAGAATTATGATAACTTGTAGAACAAAAAAGCCGAAGTTTTGGAATATTAAGGCTGGTATTTATAGTCGTTTCTTAAGATAGTCCTTAAAGCTCCCTCATGTAAGAAAACCGTAAGGTCGAATGATACATTAAAGAGGCCTTACAAATAGTTTACAATTCGTAGACGTTTATTTAAGGTGGCCTAATATAGATGAGGCTACATTTAAGGAGATAAAAAGTGTAGAAGACACCTGTACCAATTTTACAAAAGTAAATACCCCTAGAACGAATATTTCATTAACTACAAATAAAGCTATCCTTGTGTAATTTTGGTTAAAGAATTTAAAATGTATTTATTTAGTTTATTTATGAACTTAAAACAGAAATTGTGCATAACATTCATGGTTTCTTACTTTAATATTGTTGGCACTTGCGTCCAACAGTTGGTACAAGTTAGCAACTACAAAATCAGCTGCTAAAGAAACTGGCGAATTTATACAAACTGTTTTATAATCAGATCAATCAGATGTCGGCTTATAAGCCTAAAATGGTCTCACTCAATCTCAACTAAGCAAACTAACGATTACATCAATTATGAAATTGGTACAAGCCTAGTTTATGCATAGCTCAGTATTTACTTTTAGCTATTGCAACATTTAGTCATGCAATGACATCGATAAACTAATAAAATAGCCTTTATTTGTTTTTAATTTACTCTGATTGCCACTCCAACTGAATAGTTTTGCAGTGCAGTGTACGTTTTGAGGTTATGTGCATAGTGATCGCTTTCATTATTTTCATTAATCAGATATCATTACTAACTGTATGATTAAATTAAAATATGTATTGTCACATCTATTTGAGTTAGGCCTATCCAAAACGAAACTCAATCTAATAAATTGTATTATCAATTCAATTTGTTCAGTAGCCAATACCTACTCTAGACTAATTATAAAATAATTCGACCACGCAGCTGACGTGAGTTGAGCAAATTTCCAAAATTAAGTTTATAGGCCTATGTTTTAGGGTTTCAACCAACAATTTGGGAAATAGGTCTACTCACGAAGGCGTTGAACAGCTGTCCTGTTCACATGTACGCAATATATTAGTAGAATTTGTTTGCGCCTAGTGGCCTCGCGAGTTTGCACTTGGCTTCGAAACGGGTAATTTTATGGTATTTTACGTTTAGATCGATTTTGGGGGAACCAAGCGAGCTATAAGGTCGCGGTAAAAAACAAAATGTGCAGAATAATATGCTACATTTTTATTTTTAGAAAAACTTCAAAAATAAACATGTTTTGAGATTTTTCCTACTGGAATGAAATATTTTCGGGATTCTATCTAAAAAAGAATATTGTATATTATTCTGCACATTTTTTTATTTTACACGACCTTACTGCGCTTCTGGTTCCCCGAAAATCGAACAAAACGTAAAATACAATAAAAGTACCCGGTTCAAATCCACGATGGGGATTGTACCGAGGGGGGCAGCTTTGATCCGAAGTCGACGGCCGGGAAGCACTCTATAATCCAAGGTAGCAAGCTCGAGATGCAAATGCAAGGTGCGAGCGGAACGAAGAAGTGCGTGAACTGAGGTTGGAGGCTGAGGTGCAAACAAATTCTACTAATATGTTTCGTACACGGAGGCAGCTGTCAATGCCGTCGTGAGTAGACCTAGGAATGACAATGTTAACGTCTTAAGTTTGAAATAGATTTATTATACAACTGATCCCGTGCTTTCTCCGCACGCCAACCCGTTGAACCTTCTATACACATATGTTATATTTTCTTTATAATAAAGGTGTATTATTAAAGATGGTATATTATACCTTCAAAGCTTAGATGGTAAATCATGTTTAGTGCCCAAATCAAAAGATTTCGTGTATTTTATAACAGTAGTTATAATAAAGATTAATAATGGAACCAGAAGGCTTAGGTTTACACTTTAATAAAAACCTTACCTAAAAGTTAGAAATACAAATAATTGTTTCAAATTTTGAAATCAGCTGTTAATGGAAATATTAGAGAAAACAGCTGATTACTATACCACATAACATACTTAACTATTATTTAGTACCTGAGCGATTTTTTTTTTGTAAAATTGTTTTTTTTTTAGGAAAATGTATGTAAATACGAATCACATACTGAATAAGTATGAATATTTTCGATCTTACGTACATATGAACATACTACATTTATAGAAATACAAAGAATGCAGAAACTGGCGAAAAGGTTTTCAGAACGGTTAATAACAGCACAAAAATAATGTTTCAGTTACGTTCGGTGATTGAATAAAGAAATAAGTTGAAAATTATACCACCTGATACATTGTTAATGATTTATGTCTGTTAAATAGTATATAAACATCTGGAGCTAACATTAACAGATTAACGTCTTTTTGTAAAACATCTGGATTGTATCTATAATGTATCTATACTTAGTGACTTCAAAGGTGGTATATGAAAGAAGTTCAGAGTTGACATGGGCGAAAGAGCTACTTAGCGCATTTTTGCAGACATAAGACTTGGCGCATTCGATTCCTGACGTCAAAAAACCTCTATGTGCAAATTTTCATCCAAATCGGTAGAGCCGTTAGCGAGATCCCCGAAATACATTTATATACAAGAATTGCTCTTAAATAAGACTAGGGGCTCTGCCCCTGGACGCTTCGCTCGCAGTTGGAAAATTCACTAAAGAATCTCGTTAATCTTTGGCTCGTTTGTAAAATTATGAAACCAGGCTTAAATATATTAACAGTAATTACAAGATTAATTATTACCGCAAATACATGCTTTAGAAACATGAGAGGCTTTCATTACGATTTTAGGCCTAGTTGTACTATCTTCTGTCAACTTAAGTTTTGAAGCCAGGCCTAAATAATATACAGTAGTAAAAATTATTGCAGGATTAACATAACCTCAATACTATGTTTCAAAAATGAGCCAGGCCTATATTACAAAATTGACTATTCGAATTTATCCATCTTTGCCAAGTTTACCTTTTTTTTTGACAAATAAATTATTAAATTAGGCCCATTTTATTCTAACTACAACGTGCTAAAACAGTATAAATTATAGCTTGTTTTTTAACAGTAATTAAAAACTATCCAACGGACAGCTGATAAACAGTATAAATTGGTTTGTTTATAAACAGCTGTTTTGATCGCTTTATTTACTATTTCGTTGTTATTTTGTAACCAACATGGCAACCCATAAGACCCTATGTTAAAAATTTTCAACTTTTAAATTAGATTTTCTCAAAAAATTGCGTTTTTACACGAAATACAACTATATGGGTGTACTTAAAAATCAAAACTAAATACAAAATTTCTTTGAATTCGTTAGAGCCTTTTTCGAGATCCGCGACAGATACAAAGATTCAAGAATTGCTCATTTAAAGTAATAGGATTAGATTATGGCGTTCCCATTGCCGTAAATTAATTTTACGTTGAACAGATGGCATTGTCTATGAAAACCTAACCTAAAAGTTAGAAATACAAATATTTATTTCAAATTTCGAAATCAGTTGTTAATGGAAATATTAGAGCAAACAGCTGATTACTGTTCCAATAAACATATTTAAATATTATTTAGTATGGTGCCCCCATTGCTGTAAAATATTTAGTATAGTTTGTGTTTTTTTATACAAAAGATGGCGCTGTTTTAAAAAAAAGTATATAAAAACCTGATTGTATTCGAATGTAATGTTGTGTAAAAATTTCAAAGCAATCGGCGCAGTACTTTCGGAGATTTAGGATTTTGAACTAACGAACATTTACATTTTTATAGATGTAGGCAGAACAGCTTTTTGATTATATGATTATGCAGCGGGCAATGTTTTATAATTGTAATAATTTTATATTTTAATGTGTACCTTTTCCTAGCAAAGGCGTAACTACAAACTTGGGGGCGCTGGGGCAAGATAATTTTGGGGGCCCCCATGGGGGTCTGCGAGAAAATGTTAGAAAATTAACAAACAACTTTACATTAAATTTTTTCCATAATTAGTTTCAACTTTTGATATTAAAATATGTAAAGGAAAGAAAGTTTTAAAGTTTGTTTTGATAATTATTGTAAAGAAAATAATACAAGTGAGTGTGGGACATGATTTGGAACTATCGCACAAGTTCAAAACGAAAGCAAATGTATTGTTAAAAGCAAAACAAAATAAGTTGCATTACTATTCAGAACTGGAATCTTTTTCATCCATTCAAATTCCAATTTTCTGAATTTTGCTGAGAAAAAGTCATCGCGCCGAATGTCATCAGGAAATAGTTTCATGAAGTTGACGGCTTCCGTTTGAACACCATTTTCGTTTGATTTTAAAATAAATTCAGGTTGAACAATTTTTTTACTTGTTCAATAACAGACTTCATTCCTTGAAATCGTGCATCTAGTTGCCCACATTAACGTTCGTGTCTGTCATGGGGTAAGACAGTCACTCTGAAGCAAAATGGCTCTTGCAGCCTTTCATCGTCGCTCAGTTCATCAAAGTGCTTCTTTGTTTTAGCGATTCTTTTTTGGGCAAAAATGAGCTCTATACCCCAACGCACACACATATTTGAAGTTTCTTCACTAGGTTTCGCTGTGAATACTGATTCTTTTTCTAAAACTGCCTAGGTTCCCCCTGGCTTCAAAGAACTTTGTACTAAGTAAATGTTTTATTAAAATCACATTCAAAATTAATAACTTATAACGAATAAGTCGTTTTGGATAGATTTCTCAGCAAATGACGTCGAAAATACACTTTTTTCATTTCCCCCATGGAAATCCTAGTAGAGTCATAGGGCCGGGGGACCCGTGGCACTGCCCCGGCGGTAGTTACGGCTCGGTTTCCTAGTTATGTAACCGGGTACATTTTGCCTTTATAAAACAAATACGGTAAAACTTTTTTAGAGGAAGCACAAGAACCAGTTTAGTTTCCTACAAAGACATACACGCAGCTGCTTTCTTACATAGTTATTCAACAAAATGTTTGAGAAGGTGTTTAAATATTTCGGTAATAAATTACAATAATGAGTACACTTGTGTACGCCAGATCTGATCCAAGTAATCTACATCTTGGGGTTGGAAGTGTAATGCATAATGAGTGTGCATCATATTTTGTTTTAATTCAAATTTATTTAGTTATTCATTATAATATGGAAATTAAAGGATTTCCTTTCGCGATTCGTCCACGTTTATTAGCGAATTATTGTAGGAAAGATGGGCTGCAGTGACTCTTATAGTGAGACCTGAGGTCGGGAGTGGTGAATGAGCACCGACCATGATCCCCAGAACACGTTTTGTTGTGTCATTAGTATATATATATGTGTGTACGCACTCTAACGACCACATTTTA
Organism: Philaenus spumarius; assembly: GCA_018207615.1. Lineage (NCBI taxonomy): Eukaryota > Metazoa > Arthropoda > Insecta > Hemiptera > Aphrophoridae > Philaenus > Philaenus spumarius. Next base: position 14,920 of record JAGFPH010003049.1, read on the forward strand.
AGTCTCATTTGGTCAAAATTTGGTGCACACGTTGGTTTTCTAAGTCGCTCGGACGTGTTCTTTAGCCAAACATCCAACAATCGGAAATACGTTAGTAATGATGTTTTGAAATTTATCGCAATAGAATGAAACTTTTTTTGAATTTTTATCTAAACAAAATATAGGATAATATTCTGCTTATTTTGTGTTTTTACACGACCTTGTAGCTCGTTTGGCTTCCCCAATACGTAAAGTACCATAATAAATAGCGTTTGTAAGCTGTGAGCGAAGCGAAGCAGTCTAGTGTTTCCGCTGGACGCTGAGGTGCAAACAAATTCTACTAATATATTTCGTACACGGAGGCAGCTATTCAGCGCCTTCGAGAGTTGACCAATTTCATAAATAGTTCAAACCTTGAAACATATAAACTTAATTTTGGAAATTCGCTCGACTCAAGTCAGCGGTTCAGCTGCGTGATCGAATCATTTAATTATTTTCGAAATATTTATACTGCATTTTGCATACAGGGTGATCTAAAATTCTACACCAGTACTTTTACTTTCTCACTATACTATGGTATAGAGAAAGTATAGTGATCGCAAAAAAAATCGATGTTGAGATTTTTGTGGAAATATCCGTTTTGGGACCCCCTGAGTCCAAAAAAGTGGTTTTTAAAAAATGTCTGTCTTTATGTCTGTATGTATGTCTGTATGTATGTATGTCTGTATGTAAGTCTGTATGTATACAAAGCTAGAGAGAAAACTATTCAAACGATTTCAACCAAATTTGCACCAGACATGTCAAGTAGGCTTGTATGGATGCACGAAAAAGGGTTTTGAAATTTAAAAAAAAAAACCCCTTTTTGACCAAAAAACCTCCAAAAAATCAGTTATTATTTTATTATAAAAAAACGGCTCAAACGATTTTGATAAAATTTGGCTTATTTGTAGCCTTTAATGTGCCCTGCCATATGCGAAAAACCGCATCTTTCTAAAAATTCTCGTTTAGCTAATAATAATAATTTATTTTTGGGGTTTTTTGGCGAAATGGCGAAAACTATTCGATTGATTTCAAACAAATTTGCACCAGACATGTCAAGTAGGCCTATATAGATGCACGAAAACGGTTTAGAAATTTTTTGAAAAACAACCCCCATTTTTGCAAAAACCCCCAAAAATCAGTTATTATTTTTTAATAAAAAAACCGCTGTAACGATTTTGATCAAATTTGGCTTATTTGTAGCCTTTAATGTACCCTACCATATGCAAAAAACCGCATCTTTCTAAAAATTCTCGTTTAGCTAAAAATAATAATAACAACTGATTTTTGGGAGTTTTTTTTGCGAAATGGCGAAAACTATTCTAACGATTTCAAACAAATTTGCACCAGACATGTCAAGTAAGTCTGTATAGATGCACGAAAAAGGGTTTTGAATTTTTTTTAAAAACAACCCCCTTTTTGGCCAAAAAACCTCAAAAAAACATTTATATTTTTTTTATAAAAAAACGGCTCTAACGATTTTGATAAAATTTGGCTTATTTGTAGCCCTTAATGTGCCCTACCATATGCAAAAACCGCATCTTTCTAAAAATTCTCGTTTAGCTAATAATAATAATAATAACTGTTTTTTGGTGGTTTTTTGGCCATAAAGGGGGTTGTTTTTCAAAAATTTTCAAACCCTTTTTCGTGCATCTATACAGACTTACTTGACATGTCTGGTGCAAATTTGTTTGAAATCGTTAGAATAGTTTTCGCCATTTCGCAAAAAAACTCCCAAAAATCAGTTGTTATTATTATTTTTAGCTAAACGAGAATTTTTAGAAAGATGCGGTGTTTTGCATATGGTAGGGTACATTAAAGGCTACAAATAAGCGAAATTGGATCAAAATCGTTACAGCGGTTTTTTTATAAAAAAAATAATAACTGATTTTTGGGGGTTTTTGCAAAAATGGGGGTTGTTTTTTAAAAATTTTCTAAACCGTTTTTCTTGCATCTATATAGGCCTACTTGACATGTCTGGTGCAAATTTGTTTGAAATCAATCGAATAGTTTTCTCTCTAGATAATAATAATAATATTTATTAGTTAATCTCCAACTTTAATAAAAAATCACCTCTCCTACCCCACCCTACAAGTCACAGTGAATCTGTTTAATAATTGAAATATGTTTGTGAGAAAGCATGTGCCAGTTCCTGGTGCCGTTTATTAGTATTGTTTCTTGGTTAAATACAATTCCCCTTAACTATACTAATATTATAAAGAGTTAAAATTGGTTTGTTTGTTTTTATGCAGGGGGTAATCCCTGGAACTACTGAAGCGATTGAAAAAATAGTTTTACTAACAAAAAGCTACACTATCCCTGAGAAACTTAGGCTATAATTCATTTTGATAAAAACATTTTTATTTCAATATTTGTAAATTTAGTCGGAAAAAATTCTTAGGTTAGGCCTAGACTGATAAACCAACACGTGTATTTACATTTATTACCAGAGCAACCAATTGAGTAAAATAACAGATAGAAACGCTGTTTGCTCTAATATTTCCATTAACAGTTGATTTCAAACTTTGAAGCAATTATTTGTATTTCTAGCTTTTAGATTAGGTTTTTATTAAAGTGTAGATGTTGGCCTTGCTGGTTCTTTTAACCTTTATTACAGCAGTTGTAAAAAATATATAAATAATTTGATTTGAACATTTAACATTATTTACCATCTTAGGTTTGGGGTTATTATTAATCCTTTATTATAAAGAAAACATAACATGATTATGTGTATAGAAGGCTCCAATGGGGGGGGGGGGGGGGAGCATGCAGTAGTTTCCCCTCGTAATTATTAAAAAGCCCTTCTCATTGCAAGCAGCAACCATTTTGGTTTTTTTAGTTGACGTACTAGCGTGAAATTATTTTGCTTCAAAGTTTTAGAGCATAAACGCCAAACTAGAAAAACAATAATAGATTTTTTCCTACTGAATAATTAAAAATGGTATCCGTTTAAATGGTTAAATATTGAATATTTCCAAATGTATTAACTTAAAGTTATTATTTTTCAATGAAAAAAAATGGTTTTGTATTTTTTCTGTAGGTAAGAGGTTATACGAGCTCTATTAAAAAATGTAGTAGTTTCGGAACCTTTAGGTGTTAAACAATAAACCGTTTTGAAAATAGTTGCTTCCTTGACGGACTAAATGAAGGGTAAAAAAATAATACAGATCTATTACTACAGTATAAAATATCAATCTTTTTGAAAATCAACACCTGAACTTGATTCTTTCGACTGCACTAGCTAAGATAACTCATTTCATCTTATGTTTTGTCGTTCGAAGTAGCCTACCATTAGGCCTGAACAAGCCTAGTCCAATATCTATGCTAAACTGTATTAATGATCTGATTTAAAGCTTCGAAGCCAATTAATTTCTGCCGAGAAAGGACGAGTTATTAAATTAACTGTTTGTCAAAATAAACAACTAGGCATAACACTTAATTATTCATCTTAATGGATAGTCTAATGCAAAGAAATTGTATTCATTCCGCCAGGTTGATTAAACAAAATGTTTAGTTGGAACGTTTTGAATTTAAACGTTTTAACTAATCGAATTGTTGGTGACATCAGCTTTTAATGTTTACACTATTTCGTCGAATAACACTAATCGAGTTTTAGGATTTAGTCAGATTATGTGTTATGTGTTTAGCAGGATTAAGTTCGATTCACAGATTACAACAAAAGTACAAGTAAACAATAATATAATAGGTATAATTTCTGAAGACTTCATTTTCGTAAATCGTTGAAGTGAAAACATCTTTAGGCCCATCGAGCACTTTTTAAAAGGTTGAAGTTTAAAAGTTAAAGGTAAAATATACGAACTCGCGATACGTGTCATACAGTAAGACGCTTTACATTTCGTCGACGATTTCTTCTTCTTCGTTATTTTACGTACTAATATAAACCAGAAGTTGAATGTAAGCTGATCAAAAAAGAAGAAGAAATCGACGAAATAAAATAGGTCTGTGGTAAGTTTAAAGGTTTAAGCTCTACAGCTGTATGGATTTAGTCAAGTCACGATACCGATGAAATGGACATTGCACCTCCTAATTTTGACGTTGTGTTAAATTAGTGCTTTCTCGTTTTTTTTAATGTCTAAATTTGCTAACTTGGTTGTTATGGTAATGATGGTAAATAAATTAAAGAAACTTTTGTTGGTTCAGTTTAGGCCTAACCTAAAATTGTGCTGTTAAACTTTCAATACAAATTTAACTTTAATATTTTACCGACAGATATTAACATTACAATTAAGTAAGCATTTCTCGAATATTTTCAAGAAATCTGGGTTGGTTCAGTACGGAAGTGAAAACTGTCATCCTCGGTTATATTGGATTAATCCGAAATTTTATCACTATTTTGATCTTGTCCCATTTAAAATGGAAATCTAAAAAAATAATACAAACATGATTGTCTATCGTCTATCATAACCAACGACGACAGTTGGTTATATTATTATATTCATGACAGTTCCCACCGCTACTTTCTTTTTTTATGTACAATGTGATTTAGGAAGGAACAGAGAAGCTTCCAGGGCGTGACATAAACATAGGTTCGGAAGTGCTTTGTTTTCCAGTTATCCACCATTTTGTTTCTTTTACAAAATTGTTAATATTTTATATTCTTAATATCTTATACATATTTGGCATGACATTTTTTACCCATGTACAAAAACATCAAAAGTGTTTCAACTATTTTCAAAATGGCTGCTGATTAAATTTTTAATGTACAATAACTGGAAAACCGCTAAGTTTACAAAACAATTTGTAGAAACAATTTCCTTTTTTAATGACAATCAACTACTTTCTCACTCGTAGTATAGAGAAAGTATAGTGATCGCAAAAAAAATCGATGTTGAGATTTTTGTGGAAATATCCGTTTTGGGACCTCCTGAGTCCAACAAAGTGGTTTTTACAAAATGTCCGTCTGCATGTATACAAAGCTAGAGCGAAAACTATTCGATCGATTTCAAACAAATTTGCACCAGACATGTCAATTAGTCTTGATAGATGCACGAGAAAAGGTTTTGACAATTTTTTTAAAACAATCCTCTTTTTGTCCAAAACAACCCCAAAAAATCAGTTATTATTTTTTAATAAAAAACTGCTCAAACGATTTTGATAAAATTTTGCTTATTTGTAACACTTAATGTATCCTACCATATGCAAAAACCGCATCTTTCTAAAAATTCTCGTTTAGCTAATAATAATACTAGTAATACCTGATTTTTGGGGATATTTTTGACCAAAAAGGGGGATGTTTTTCAAACATTTTCAAAACCTTTTTTCGTGCAACTATACAGGAATAATTTACATGTTTGGTATAAATTTGTTCGAAATCGATCGAATAGTTTTCTCTCTAGCTAATAATCATAATATTTATTAGTTACTCTATTAATTTAATGTATCCCCTCTACTATTTTAATACAATTATGAAGTCACAGTGAATCTGTTTAATAATTTAAATATGTTTGTGAGAAATTATGTGCCAGTTTCTGGTACCGTTCATTTTTATTATATCTGTTGCTAAGCTTTTGATTCAAATCAGCTTTTTTTAATCTATAAATGGCTCTGCTTCAGTGAAAAAGGAAGCAACCTGTGACTATAGCGGTATCCAAACAGTGGACTTTATTGCAGCTGAGCGCTTTGACATTGCCTCATTTAAAACCATTTTATAAATATACTATGGAAACCCCTGCGTGCTCCGCACGCCAACCCTCTTCTAATTTTCTATACACAGAATCATGCTATGTGTTCTTTATAATAAAGGTGTAGGATTAATAATAACCCCAAAGCTAAGATGGTAAATAATTTTAAATGTTCAATTCAAATTATTTCGTATATTTTATAACAGCAGTTATAAATAAAAGTGAAAAGAACCAGCAAGTTTCGGGTCTAAACTTTGATAAAAATCTAAAATAAAAGTTTGAAACACAAATAATTGTTTCAAAGTTTAAAATCAGCTGTTAATGGAAATATTGGTGCAAACAGTAGGTTTATCTGTTACTTTATTCAATTGGTTCCTATGTTAAGGGTAAATAAATGTGTTGGTTAATCAGTCTAGGCGTAACCTAAGATTTTTACAACTAAATTTACAAATATAGAAATAAAAATGTGTTTATCAAAATAAATTATAGCCTACGTTACTCAGGGATAGTGAAGCTTTTTATTAGTAAAACTATTTTTTCAATCGGTTCGGTAGTTGCAGAGATTACCCCCAACATACAAACAAACAAATTTTACCAGATTTTGTAATTGCGTGGTAAGAAAAAAAAACTAAACATTCTTTATAAAATTGCGGATCCCGTTTGCGATTTACTTTCGGTTATTCATTTTTTTATCGTGTAAACAACAAACTCAAACTTGGTGCTCAAAACATTAAGCAACTACACGACGAATTAACGGCATTTAAAAAAAATGTAAGACGCAACACGGATGTGTATTGTGACTGTGGTTAAAATGATACCTTGCAAACCATTTTATGATACAAAATAAATGGTTTTTAAATGTAACATTGCTTTTACAGAATACAAATCCAAGATGGCCGTCACTACAGCTGACCCTCAAGCATAACAAAGCAAACAAATAAACAGAATTTTAAAAACCCGTAAATCAAAAGATTTAACCGCAACTGGCCCAACGTACGTTTATCGTTCATCAGAAAGGAAACCTAATGTGTACAAATGATAAACCATCAAATTTTCAAGTTAAAAAATGTTCGGCAGCAATTATCTATTCTAAAATAAAATAATCTGTCCAACAATGCAGATCTAAAGCTAAGTAAAGGATAGTGTACGAAAGATTAATCTAAGTTGTTTACTCAATGATATCCCAGTAATGGCCGACTTGTGGCGTCATTTCTGTTAATATCCGAAACTTAAGGTTGGGAGATTATCTTTCATTATCTGTGCTATTGTTTTATTTAAAAAGTGCTTTGAATTTGTTGTCGGTTTAAGAATCTTTCTGATGATTGGGCACGTGGGATTTTACATAATTTGTGTGAATGTAAGCTGAAGATTTAGTTTTAAAATAGTGGCCGACTCGTGTGTGAAGATTTAAAAAGGAAAGGTTTGAATTTATCTCAATGTTATAATACAGATAAACAAACAGATCCTATCTTTTGTTTTAATTTAGTTAACACATTTTGTGCAGTTATTTTTATATTAAAACTAGTAAGCCCCCGTGAAAAATCACAGGCAGATTAATTATTAGATACACATCAGAAATACAACATAGTAAAAAATACTGTTTAAAAACAACAGACTTTATCTAGGCCTACCTAATGTTGATAATAAACTTATAACACAATAAATAAATATTGTGCTTGACTTGTGAGAAGATATACTTGTTTACAAAATCTCACAACTAATAAGTTTATTAACTCAAACGCGTTTCAACGACAAAGTCGCCATCTTCAGTGATGCAAGAGATACAATAGTCAAACTATAACTAATCTTACAGTGCTCCATCCCCCGTATTTATATAGAATTAAAAGGGGCGTGGCTTAGGACTACGTTACATTAGTGGGGCGTTACCAATTTGTCTTGCGTTATTATAACTAGCTTAGCAATAACTATATAACTAAAAAAGTTAGGGCCTACTAAAATAATAATAATCCCATACAATACATTATTTTTATATTAATATAGAATTTTGTATGGGTCCTAATTTATTATTTACAATTATTTTATTATGTTTGTTAATATAAGAAGTTTCTCAAGCATCTATTGTGTTAGGTTTAGTTACATTTTTCAATAATACAGAGTTTTCTATTTTTAAATGATGGTTTTCATCCAAACAATGTTTAGCCATAGCAGATTTATCTGGCCTATTTTATTTTATATGAGAAAAATGTTCTTTAATTCTTGCCTTCATTCTTCTTTTAGTTTGGCCTATATAATTCTTCGGATACATTTCACAGATTATACAATACATTCCAGATTTGTCCAGTTCTTGGATTTTATCTTTAGGATTTCCTAACTGTTTACCAAGATTACTCTCAGCTGACATAGCTACATTTAAATTTGCATATTTAGCTAGCGATTTTTTAACAGTATGAGACAATTGTGGAGCAAACGTTGTTTGAACCCATCGTAGTTGGAGTTTGTTGCTTTCCAGGGTAGATCTCGATTCCTTAATTTTCTTGAATTTCATATTCTTCACTATGTTGTTTATTAATTCTTTAGAATAACCATTAAATATCGCAGCACTATAAATATATTTTAATTCTTTCTCGTAGTTTTCCTTAGATACCGGCAAATGAACCAATCTGTGAATCATTGAATTAAAAGCAGCTCTTTTATGATCCGGTGAATGGTGTGAATCTTCAGTTAGATACCTGTCTGTCTGTGTGGGTTTTCTATGTACACTAAACGACAATTCACTGATTTTCCTATACACATTGACATCTAAAAACGGCAGTGTAGTCTTCTTCAATTTCTGTAGTAAACTTTATGGTAGGGTAAAATCCATTAATTTTATCACAAAATTCTTCAAGATTTTTATTTTTTTTCAAACACTGCAAAAATGTTATCCACATAACGAACCCACACTCGCGGGGAAATGTTGACGGGGATTATTTACTCATGTCAGTCAACCTGTTTAATCTCCCATACAAATTGCTACTTCGATACATGTTTTGACCGCTTTTAATTGTAGCACACTGAAAGAGCGAGTACAAGATACCATCTCACGTCCAAGAGAAGCGCTCTCATGTAACTCGATACAAGTAGCACTGGCAAAGCTGCCGCCACTGTGTAAACATACGACCACTGACGTCACGCTCGAGTTAAGCAGGCGCGTTGTGGAAATACATTTATAATCACTTTTTTCATGACTAATTTAATTCACTCATCAGCCCAAGTATGTATGTAGGTTTCCATATTATGTAGTCATCAGGTAAGCTTTTTACAAACGGGTTGTTATCTGGATTGTGTTCGGTCTGGAGGTTTCAAATAAATATGCATTTATTAAAGACGACGATAGTACACGGAGTCTATAAATGCTTCTTTTAATGACTTGTTTTTCATAAACTCCTAATATGTTGAAACATGTTTTCCCCTCATACAACGTTCAGCTATTAGATCTATAGATACAAGTATTCAAACATACTTGTATACGCGTCTAGTTGTTAGAGACTACTTGTTAATAGTAAAGATAACCTATTGCAGTAGTGAGACATAGGCCATCACTGATCATGGTCCCCAGAAAATTTTTTGAAGTGTCATTACAAATTTTATATATTTGTCCATAAAAGACTAGAGTTATAAAAACGTTGCCGAAATGATATATATATTTTTTATCTAGTACCACACAACCTACTTATTCATAACATTAATAAATCAATAACCTGATGTTATAATACAAATATCATTTTCCAGAACTTTGACTATCCATTAATTTGAATCGAAGCAAGATACTAAGCTCTAGTTTGCGCCATTCTGTTTCTCTTTTAATAAGCTTTACAATGGTTTATTACATGACCTACGTTTACATTTGAAATTGTTAACACCCCATCCCCCAAAAATCATAGAGGATAAACAAATGTGTCCTGTTTTTTGTTAACTTATTTTCCTTATTAAAAATAATAAAGGTGGTTAAATGGACGTTATAAACACCTCCACAAAGATAAAGATTGCTGTTCATCTTTTTTAGTTAAAGATAATGACAGCAAATGTACGTGCAATATTGCTGTATTTACTGTGTTTGTATAGGATGCCGTGTTGAACAAACCAATAGTTATTTCACATAACTTAACTATTATCCTTCATCCGATCGTTTTGACAGTTACACCATCCGATAGGGAATCAAAATGGCTACAAAAAAGGTGTCTTGACATTTTTTGTTAAATGCACGTTTTTTTTTAGCAATGTAAGTTTAAAATTGTCCACCATTTTGAAACGCATGATTGGATAGAATCGATTATTTTTCTCGAGATAGAACATTGTTAGGTTAAACTTCACGCCAAGGTTGAACTCAATCAAACCGTTCTTTAGTTATGAATTATTTTGTAAAAAGTATAAAATGGCTGATATCTAGAAAACGAATCGTTTTCGGGCCTGTGTTTATATGAACTTTTTTCTTACTTTTTAGCTATACAGGGTGATTTTTTAAATGGGCCAACATTGGCATCTCAGAAACTATAAAAGTTACAACAATCTTTAAATGGGGGACCTTTCTTGGTTTTTTGGGAAATTAAAAAATATGTAGTTAAAATATTTGTAAATGGCCGCCATTTTCCAATATGGCGGTCAACTTTGAAATTTCTTATGGAAGCCCCTATTTTTTATGACGGATTTGGATTTATCATGCAATTTTAAGACGTTTTTATAATTGGTGTTTTTTTTATAAACTTAACCGTTTAGCCGCTAGGAGCGCTGAAAGTTTCAGAAACTCTTATTTCAACAATTATTACAGAGGCATGTTTTAAAATTTGCAAACAATTAAATTTAACTCAAAGGGTAATATTTTGTACAATGGAAAGTTAAAAAGCTGATGTAATTTCACAAATACTTAATTTTATACAAAAAATCTACTTAAATTACTGTTAATAAAATCACCTCTACTACCCCACCCTACAAGTCACAGTGAATCTGTTTAATAATTTAAATATGTTTGTGAGAAAGTATGTGCCAGTTCCTGGTACCGTTTATTTAACAGTAATTTAAGTACGTTTTTTGTATAAAATAAAGTATTTGTGAAATAGACACAGCTTTTTAACATTCCACTGTACAAAATATTGCTCTTTGAGTTAAATGTTATTGTTTGCAAATGGTAAAACATGCCTCTTTAATAATTGATGAAATAAGAGTTTCTGAAACTTTCAGCGTTCCTAGCGGCTAAACGGTTAAGTTTATAAAAAAAAACAAAAAACACCAAGAATAAAAAAGTCTTACAATTAATTACATTTAAAACCCAAATCTGTCATAAAAAAAGGGGTTTCTATAAGAAATTTCAAAGTTGACCACCATGTTGGAAAATGGCGGCCATTTAGAAATATTTTAACTACATATTTTTTAATTTCCCAAAAAACAAGGAAAGGTTCCCCATTTAAAGTTTGCTGTAAAATTAATACTTTCTGAGATCCCAATGGTCACCCAATTAAAAAATCACAAAATAGAAAATTTTTGAGAGGCTGTAGCTCATAAACGATTGGGATTAGGAAAAAATACAAAAGAATAAAAATGTCTTAAATTTGTGTCCTCAATCGAAATTTAACAGAAAAAATAGGGGTTTCCATTTGAAAAAATGAAGTTGGCCGCCATATTGGAAAAATGGCGGAGTTTTTGTAAATGTTAATATTGTATTTTTAATGTAAGGGAAAAAGTAGGGAAGGTTTAAAGATTGATGTAACGTTTATAGTTTCCGAGATGTCAATGGTGGCCCATTTAAAAAATCACCCTGTAGAATGATCTACCGAGACATTGTCACATAGTTGTGAATCACCCAATATAACATTTCGGTGTAAATCCATTCTGAGCGAAAGAGTGTGTATGGATTTACTATTATGGTATGTGCGTGTTTGTACGTTACGTAGGTGAACCACACAACACATAAAACCGTGTTTATAATTATTAATTTTACAAAAATAAAACCGAACTGCGGTCGCTTTCTTTCGCAATTTCATATTCTGCAATTACTTTTATCATTTTCTAAATAAATAACATCTTGTATAAGAGACAAATAAACGTGCTTTTTGTCTGCGCCTTACTCGTACGAAACAATTTGGGCGGCAGAAACAAAAACCCGCAACCACAACGCGCGGACGTCCAGTTGAATATAAATTTGAGTTTGAGGTGTAACAGACTTCCAGGAATCGCAGCGCGTCTGACTTGCTTTGTAGGGGCTTCACGTTGTTGTCATTTACTGCCATGCATGCATCCGTCGAATGCGCAGGCGCTGTGGACCTTTGTAAGCAACAATGAATGTACTATTTACATTCTGTCTCGCAAGAGTTACAAATTGATTTTTTCTAGAAGTCGGTTAGATTATTTATGTCGAGCAGGTGATGAAATCGGTAAAATATAAAAATAATTGTTGCGTAACAAATTATTTTAAACTAGTAAGCCCCCGTGAAACATCACAGACAGATTAGTTAGATACACATCAGAAATACTAGTTAAAAACAACAGACTTTATCTGGATCAACCTGTGATGACTGTGATTTTTAACTCGGTAATTGTGTACAATTAATTGTAAAATTGTAGGCCTATTTGTTAAAATTTTGTATTTTATATTCATTATTATAATATATATCAAAATAAAGATAAAACTATTATATTTTAATTGCTTTCTAACTTCATATTAATAGATCAAATGATTTAGAAGTTATTAATATTATAATGACGAAATTAATAATGAATATGTTTATATGTTATACGAAGATGTACGAATGTTTCCGAAGTTAAACGAATGGATTTAAACGAAACGGTTGTATTTATATTCATTTTATAAACTCAAAGCAAATCTTATAACGTATTATAGGCTACATTAGTTCTTTAACTCATATGTAAAAAAAAATCAACTTCGCAAGACTTATATTGATTGAAGTTGTAAACATAACCCCAAAGTATAATCTACGCTACGTTTTGTTTTCGTATAAACTTGATTTTGGAAATTCGCTCAACACGCGTCAGAGGTTCACCCTCCCGTTCGGATTTGAAATGGTTAATTTACGTTTTGGTTGATTTCGGGGGAACCAGAAGGGCTAGAAGGTCGTGTAAAAAATCAAAATGTGCATAATAATCGCCTAAATTTATTTATTTACATAAAACCCCCCAAAGCACATAATTCTAGTACGAAAAATCTCAAAAAATGTATTTCCTGTCAAAAAAAACTGCTTCTGTTTGTTGGATTTTTGGCTAAGGAACTCGTCCCGGCAATTTGGACCGAATCGGACGTGAAATGCGGCCGTTGTAGTGCGAGCACATTTATACAATTACTAGGGGGCCGGTCCCCTGCTCGCTTCGCTCACTAAAAACCGTGGTGTAGCAAATGCAAACAGATTATTGAATACTGCGATATATACAATGGAATAACGATTGAATAGGACAGTTATACAATGGAATAA
>JAGFPH010003049.1:28010-39430 GCA_018207615.1 Philaenus spumarius
TTGAATAGGACAGTTATACAATGGAATAACGATTGAATAGGACAGTTTAAAAAAAATGTTTATATGTAAGAGAGGCAATTTGCAAGTTATAAAATATGACCAAAATGTGATATGGTAAAGCGGTATTTCAAACTGGTCAAATAAACAAAGAATAAAGTTGGCACAATTTGAATAGTGATAGGTGTTTGAATTATGATATAGTAAGAATTTTTCGTTGTTTGTGTTTGCTATACCTAACAAAAAAAAAAAAAAAACGGTTGGTTGTGGTGAATAATTACCTGATTCTAAATTTGCCAATTTGGTTGATTTGGTAGTAAGTCTAAATGCTTTCAAGAAACGTGTGTTGGTTTCAGTACAGGCATAACCTAACATTTTGTTAAGTTTTTCATCCGAATCAGCTGTTTTATTTTTATAATATGTAACAACAGATGTTTGAGCTATAACACAGTAAGCCTTTCTGCTTGTGTTTGCTTTTATTTTGTTAGCATAACCTAAAAAAACTGTTGGTTGTGTATAATTAACTGACTCTAAATTTTTTAACTTGGTTGTTATGGTAATGGGTGTAAACGCATTCAACATTCGTGCGTTGGTTCAGGAAAGGCCACACTTAGAATTGTGTTGGTAACCTTTTGATTCAAATCAGCTGTTTTATCTGCTATATGGCTGGGACTGAAACTCCGTATTTCGACCGTTTTCAACCCTTAAAATCAATATCTTGTAAAATCCTTTCTTAGTGCACATCTTATTAGTAGTAAGAAGGTACCTTGAAAATTGGAAGGCTCTATCTATCATAGTTTTGGCTGTACTTTGATTATGAATCAGTCTGTCAGGACTGTATACAGATACTAGCTGACCCGTACGGCGTTGCCCGTGGTGGTTGGTATTTTCAGTCTTTTTAACGTAATTGTATTATTTTTAAGTGTTCAGTCAGTGAGTGGTATTTGGTTTTTATATATATAGATCTTAAATAATAAAAGCACTATTGTCATAATAATAAAAGATCTGAAATTATGATTTTAGTAACTTTGATCCCACCAAACTCCTCATAAAATTTCGAAATTTTTCATACCCTTTCTTAGTGAGCACCTATGGCCCTAGAGGAAGCTACATACCAAATTTCATTCCAATCCGTCCTGTAGTTTTGAATAAATCGTGATTTAATAACTTTGATCCCCCCAAACCCCCCTAAAATTTCGATTTTTTTAAAACCCTTTCTTAGCTAGCGCCTATGGCCTTAGAGGAAGCTACATACCAAATTTCATTCCAATCTGTTCGGTAATTTTGGAGAAATCGTGATTTCGTCATTTTTACCCCCAAAACCCCCCTAAAATTTCCAATTTTTTAAAACCCTTTTTTAGTGAACACTTATGGCCCTAGAGGAAGCTACATACCAAATTTCATTCCAATCCGTCCTGTAGTTTTGAAGAAATTGTGATTTAATAACTTCGATCCCCCCAAACCCCCTCTAAAATTTCGATTTTTTTAAACCCTTTCTTAGCGAGCGCCTATGGCCTTAGAAGAAGCTACATACCAAATTTCATTCCAATCTGTTCGGTAATTTTGGAGAAATCGTGATTTAGTCATTTTTACCCCTAAAACCCGCCTAAAATTTCCAATTTTTTAAAACCCTTTTTTAGTGAACACTTATGGCCCTAGAGGAAGCTACATACCAAATTTCATTCCAATCCGTTCTGTAGTTTTGAAGAAATCGTGATTTAATAACTTTGATCCCCCTAAAATTTCGAATTTTTTCAAACCCTTTCTTAGTGAGCACCTATGGCCCTAGAGGAAGCTACATACCAAATTTCATTTCAATCCGTTCGGTAGGTTTTGAGAAATCGTGATGAGTGAGTGAGTGGTATTTCGCTTTTATATATATAGATGTTTAATGGCACCCTAAAACCTGTTTTGTAGGCCATGATCGGTGCTCATTGACCATTACCATTAGGTCTCTGCAATAGCTCATCTTTTCTTCAGAAATTCGCTAATAAGGTGGAATTAAAAGGAAATCGTTTTAGATATGAGTAATTACACAAAGCTTCAGTAGGCCTAAGACCGAACGATTGACTTACTACTTATAGTAAGGATTAGTAGGCTACGCGGGTAAAGGAAACAGTCGGCCATAGAACCGTTTAGTCGATTCATTGATGCGTGAAACTAATGTGTGTAGGGGAGTACACAGTCCTGACATCAGGTGTGCGTGTATCGTAGACAGGCAGTGAGACAGCTGATAGAAAGTTACGTTACAATTCTTGATTCAGAGTTAGCTTTGGCGGTTACAATTTTTAATTCAGAGTATAAGTTAAAATAATTCGTCTCGGCTGAAACGCTGACGTGAGTTGAGCGATTTTCCGAAATTAAGTTTATATGTTTTAGTTCAACCGACTATTTGGCAAATTGATCTACTCACGAAGGCGCTGAACAGCTGCTTCTTAGTAGAATTTGTTTGCATCTTAGCCGCCAGCTTTAAGGGGATTTGCTACTGAAAAGAGTAAAATTTTGTATTAATGATAAAAATGTTTCGATTTTTTTCCTGGTGTAGCATAAGCTGGTGTCAAAAATGTTTGACTTTTATCAAAGGAAAAAAATAAAAGTGGGATTTTGATGACTTTGCCGAGGCACATTTGAAGCGATATAACTCAAAAAGTACTTAATGGATTTTGCTGGTACTTAATTTTTCTTAAAGGCAATACAGTCTGCTAAAAATTTAGGTAGAATTATATCGATGCACCTCAAATCTTTTTTTGATCTAACTTAACAGTACATTTTTTAAAAATGTTTATTTAATGTTTTACAAATTATTTTTTAATTTATAATGTATGAAAGTTGCAAACATAAATCTACCTAGTTATTTACCTGAACATGTAAAGAGTAAGTGGTAAAAATTTGAATAATATACTTCCAGTGGTTCTTGAGAAATATCGAATTTAGTCTTTAAAAACATGGAATTCTCACATTTCGGGAAACAGCGCGGCGATTGAATGAAAATGTGCACTTCAATGTGGAATGCAGTAAAAAGTGCCTAGGTAAATAAGCTATTTATGTGTTTATACTTTATATTATGTCTGGTCATTTGTTAGATTATTATTGATAATAATGTAAAAACATAGGTAGGCCAAAGCATAAATTTTATGCAACCAGAACGGTTGTTAGTGTTTATATAAAGTAGGAAACACTAACAACACTGAGCCTTGGGAACGCTAAACCTAGGTGTAACGGTTTATAAAAATCACTGTAAAACATAAACATTGATGTTTTTCTCCATACTATTTAGGTATCTATGTGTTCAGAAAACCCTTATCTACAAAACAAAATTATAAAAAAATAATGTATTTTTTCCGATTTTTGACTGCTGTCTTACCTTGTATTACGGATGGGTGAAATCAAGGTCTCTAGATAGGAAAGGTTACCTCATAGTCATGTAAACAAACTGAAACCCCTCGACCCGTTCCCTGTCCAGTGACGTCATTATAGTATAAAAACACCGCGCTACCATGAAAGATGTATGTTTCGTCGTACAAATCACCTCATTTTTTTAAAAAATAGATGTATTAAACTATTTTTGGGGTTGCAGTTTTTTTAAATGATACTTAAGTTACACATTTCAACATTTGTAACTGTAAGAATATATCTTAACCTTTTCAAAAACATTATGTTTATGTCAATAATTTGCAATTTACAATAATAACAAAAGTATAGTCATACAAATTTTAATTTATATTTTTACTGACTAAAATTTAAAATAAAACGCTATCTTGGTAATACATTTTAAATCATATAACTAAAAAGCAGTCATTAAAATTGTATTTAATATTTTTTACAGAATAAAAAAGAAAAAAATGCAATCACGATAATACATTTTAATCTATATAATAAAAATTAAATGCTATTCGTTGGTAAGCATCACTTGAGAATGGCTGGACCGATTTTGCTATTTTTTGTTTTAAAATGTTCGTAATAGTCCGAATTAGGTTTTTATGAAAAGACATTTTTGTGTGGGGTAACGTAAATACAGTGTGGGGTAACTTTTAACTTATTTTTTTAAACTAAATGTAACAAATAAAAACTAATGTTTAACTTTAATTTTCTTTCAATTCGTGTGTTCTATCCGGACGAGCCGAAGTCTCGAAAAAGTGTTGAAATGGGGTTGCTACCCCTATAAAATAAATACAAATTAAACTACCTTCCTACAAGCTGTAAACCTAAAATTATGTAATATTAAGGTATTTTTAAGAGAATACAAAACTATTTGCAATTTGATTATTATGTCAGTGGGATAACTACCCTTAAAATTAAATTAAGCAATAGGGAATCATTGCGGGTCGACTAGTTTGTAATAATAAATAAAAATACGATCTAACAAATTTTAATTTATATTTTTTTAAATACTAAAATGAGAAATATTTAGCATGGTAACTACTTATTTGCTAATTTTGCTTGTTTTGCTTTTGCATAATAATATTTGCAAGTTGCAACCGCACAAATGGAACCACCTTTAGGTTTATTTATTGATTTTCTATCCATTGTAGGCCTAAATAATATATTTCTTCTACCTAAACTTCTAAAACACTTTATATACACTAATTTAAAAAAAGTTTAAGTTTAAACAAAAAACACAAGCCGTCAAACATTCACAAATAATGAGTAACGCGTATAAACGTAAACGACAGAGCTTTGATCACTGTCTAGGTATACTAATAACTACGTCACAGCCCCCACTCCACTTTTTTTGATATTTCCGGAATGAGGTAACCTTTCCTATCTAGAGACCTTGGGGTGAAATCAGCTGTTATAGTTGCAAACTTCTTTTTATTGCATTACTCTGAAAGATGTATTTTATTGGGTAGCCTATTTAATCGATTGTTGATCGAAGTCCATCAACAGTGCTATGCATATTTATATAGGCTACATTGAAACAAATACTGTACATTTTCAGTAACACTCTAGAAAATTTAAATTTTATTTATCGTCTATGAACAATATGCATTTTTTTGTAATGTGATTCAGTTCTACTTGAATAAAAAAAAAACTCGAATGAGTCAAGCGATATCATCAGACACAATACACATTTTAATCGATAAAAACTTATAGATTGTACGTTAAACAAATAATCGCAGATTAAAGTGTAATTAATTAACCTATCAATCAATTAATAAATCCGAAATGTTGTATTAATCTGTGGGAATAATGGCGGAGGATTATTAAATAAGGCGCGATATTAACAGCTGGAACGAGTACGTGCGGTATCCATATCCACTGAAACAGTTTTTAGGTTAGGTTTGATCTGGGTGTAGAGTGATTGTTGTCCATCTGTGGTGAGTACTTACATAATAGCTTCCAATGGTCTGATCAATCGTTAGTAAATGTATCATATCGTTTGATTTCCACAGTGCCTTAAGTAGTTGCAAAAAAAACAGGTTATTTCTGTAATTTAAAAAAAAACCGATGTAACATGGACGTGGCATAAATCACTTGTGTTTGATCACGACTCCTCCATTTTTACACAAAGTCGTAGTTGAAATAAATACTCAATAACTTGATAATTAACAATATATAATCTTTTGTAATTAATCCTCAGATGCCATTGTATGTCAGTGTTTACGGAAAGAATATTTACTATTGAATTCCCTTAGAAAAGAAGAGCTATTGCACTGACTCTTATGGTTAAACCTCGGGCCGAAAGTGGGCCATGAGCACAGATATGGTAAACAATTGGTACACACGTTGATTTTGCAAGCCGTTCGTGCGAGTTTGTTAGAAAAAAATCCAACAATCAGAAAAACCAACATTTTTTAGATTTTTAGTACCAAAATGAAACTTTTTTGGCGTTCTATCCGTAAAAACGAACGTATGAGATTGTTCTGCACATTTGGTTTTTTTACACGACCTTATCTGGTTCCCTCGAAAATTTATAAAAATCTAAAATACCATAAAAGTACGCGTTTGTTCTTTGCGAGCGGAACGAAGTAGCGCGTGAGCCGGGGTTGGAAGCTGAGGTACAAACAAGTTCTACTAATGTATTTCGTACAATCAGCCAGGTATTCAACACCAATTTCCCAAATAGTTGAAACACTAAAATATATAAATTTAATTTTGGAAATTCGCTCAACTCACGTCAGTGTTTCAGCTGTGTTATGGAATCATTTTATTTCTTCTCTGCAAAAAAACTTCTCTTGCCTAGAGATAACAAAATTATATTCCACCTTAAGTACATTTTGTTGTTTGTACTATTCACGTATTTTATTAGCCGAATTTTTGAAGAAATTAAGAGCTATTACAATCGACCCGACTTGAAAACGGTTGGTCGGTTACAGGGTAGGACATCGTTGAAACGTTTCAGACCGTTTGGAGACGACACCCAACATTAATTAATTTATGTATATATATTTGTTTTATTCCCGGATTGATAGGTGGTAGTAAATATGCTTCAAAATTGCAGATTTTTTGGTGAAATCTAGTAAGGGTCTACAGATACACTTTTTTTGTTTTCCGATTTATACCGTTTAATCGTTTTTGGGGAGGGATTTGAGGCGTATATAAGCCCGAGTACAATTTATGAGTTATATCATTCGAAAGGCAATTAAATTTACTATAATTCTGTCCAAATATATTTTAGGTACAGTTCCCGAGACAATGAACAAAATTCTAAGGAAACTCCCGATAAATGATTATTTTCACTATCCATGTTGATAATTGCGCAATTTCTACCACTCATAAGGCCGAGTACAATTTGTGAGTTAAATCATTCGAAAGGCAATTCAATTTATTATATTCCTGTGCAAATTTATTTTTGGTACAGTTCCCGGAACAAGGAAAACAATTCATAAGAAACTCCAAGTATTTATTAGTATAGTTATTTCCGAATAAGAAAATTCTGCTATAATAATGCGACAGTGATGCTTAGGTCTTTTTTATATTTACGGCTGATATTTTGTTACCTATATAGTTTAACATGATCAAGCTATGTCACGAATCAGACAAAATATGTATTTAGTTTTAGAAACAACGAACGCTCAAATAAGTTTCGCGAAATAAACTCACTAGTCCTTTGTCCTCTTTACTTTGCAATTTAGCGTACAATTTTAACACTACGACATTCGTTTCTCTAATGGAAAGCCATACATCAATTCCTTGTTATCGAATTTCCGAAGGAAAGATGAGCTATTGCAGTTGCCCTTGTGGTAAGACCTAAGGTCGAGAGAGGTAGATAAGCATCGTTTTGGGGTGTCATTAGAAATGATAATCAATATTTTGCACAAACCTTTCTTAGTGCACTTCTACAAAGAGGTATGAATTTAAGACTCTAGCTATCATAGTTTTGGCTGCAGCCTACGTTGATTATGAGAAATTCATGAGCCGTTATAAGTTTAGCTTTAAAATACGATATCCTAATAAATCTGCAAAAACGTCGAATTTGTATTTCAGATAATTTGTATTGGATTTTTACCTACGTTCTTGAGAAAATACTCACTCAGTATTACCACGAAGACATCGATGCCATTTCCTACATGGTATTGGTTCGTTTTAATTTTTAAAAAACGAAAAAATATGTAAAATTTGTTTAGATTTTAAAAAAAATCTAATTTGTTTAAAATCTACACAATGCAAACAAAGATTCTATAGCTCTACTAAAATAATTTGACCACGCAGCTGAACCGCTGACGTGGGTTGAGCATATTTCCAAAATTAAGTTTACGTTTTAAGGTTTCAACCAACAATTTTGGAAATAGGTCTATTCACGACGGTGCTGAATAGCTGCAAAATGTTTCGCACGCCATTCCGCATATTGGGAGTAACCTATCTTCAATACATAATGCATTGCTTGCTTTGCACGCCAACCCCACGGTAGAACCCACCACATGGCTTTGAACCGGGTACTTCTATGGTATTTTACGTTTTGTTCGATTTCGGGATTACCAAGCAAACTATAAGGTCGCGTAAAAAAACAAAATGTGCAGAATAACATCCTACATTTATATTTGTAGAACAAACTCTAAAACAAAATCATTATCGTAGCAAAAATCTCAAAAAATAATTACTTCCTGTCAAAAAACGTGCAGTTGTTGGATTTTTTTGGCTAACGAACCCGTCCGAGCGACGGAGATAACCAACTTGTGTACCAAATTTGAACCAAATCGGTCGTAAAATGCGGCCGCTAGAGTGCGAACACATATATACATATATGTATATGATTTTTAATGACACCCCAAAAACGTGTTCTGGGGCCCATGATCGGTGCTCATTCGCTACTCCCGACCCAGGGTCTTACCTTAAGGGCCACTGCAATAGCTCATTTTTCCTATGGAAATTCGCTAATAACGTACAGCGAGTTTGTGTTTTATAGTACGGTATTCGATACAATTTCATATTAGTTGGACTCGTATAAGCTGGACACTTTGTTTACTGGCAGTACACCGGCGCAGCGGCACATTGTCCTACATAGACAACAGACTGTCCATGCGTGAGCCCACTACACAACTTTATCCTCCGTCACATCCTGTACCTACTCTAACGGCAAGGTAACACATACTACACACGCTAGAAATCCGACAATTATAAGCGCAAGACGTAGCCCCGATATTTGTCCACATAGTTGATATTTTGCCCACTTGATTTTGTGCGACACGCTCTGTCGCCTGGGGAAGTCTGCCGCCTGGAACGCACCGGATGAACGCAATGATTTTTATAACCGCCCCCCACTTTAACTTCCGGTTGGCGAGAGCGGACAACACTTATTATGCATTGTCAAAGAAGATAAAACACGCTTTGTTGTTTAGGTAATTTCGTAGAGATCTGACAGTTTTCAGGTTAGGTTTTAAAGTGTAACAATTCAAGACTTCCTCGATCGCGGGACTGTGTAACTGGGATCAAGAATATCTTGAGCCATTGTTGTCGGTGACAATGCAAAACAAAGAGAATGGCGAACCACTCAGGGGCAGAGCCGGCTTGTGCATCTACCACGACCCATTGGGAACTATTTCCACTTGACGGATGAATCCCAGTTTCGTTAATTATTGTCGGTAGGCCTGCGTTGTTGACGTGTAGACAGTTTGTTTAATTTTGTGAGATGGTTAAATTTTACGTTCAAACGAACACAGCACAATGGAAGCCTCGCCATTCGGTCTCATTAATTTCGTCATAGTAATACTTTACAAAAATATGTTTTCTAATGTTAAAATGTAATTTTTAAATTACTCCAGATTTGCTATGGCAACTCCATTACAAGTTAGTCGAGGATGATTCTGTTTCATGAACTTCGTTGGTCTAATTCAAAGAATTTATAATTAACTAGTGGACACAGCAATGCTACGCTATTGCATGATTTAATTTAAAGGGTAGTTATTCCATTTCATTACATTAACTTAAGTAATCGAATTGTAAAATGGTTTTTATGCCACTTAAGAATGTACTACACAAATTTAGATTTATAGTTTGTAAACTTATATAGATAATACAGTAAACCTTCTGCTTGCTTTTACCTAATCTAAAAAAACTGATAGTTGTGAAGAATTGTAAAAAACATGATTCTAAATTAGCCCAATTGGTTGATAATAAACGTGATTTGGTTCATTGAAGGCCTAACCTAAAACTATGTTCAGTTTTTGATCCAAATCAGCTGTTTTATATATAATATGTAACAACCAATGTTTGAATTGAATTAAAATATAGTAAGCATTTTTCAAATCAGCTGTTTTATATGTAATATGTAACAACCAATGTTTGAATTAAATTAAAATATAGTAAGCGTTTTTAGTTGATTTTTGTTTTTGTTTGGTTTTGCTATGGTAATGAATGTAAACAAACATGTGGTCTTGAGTCCATTCAAAAGAGGCTGTTTAGTTTTTTCCAAATTTGAAACTTTTTCGGGAAACTTTTCAATATTTTCTTTATATAAAAACCTAGTTCGGACTATTACGAACATTTTAAAACAAAAAATATCCAAATTAGTCTAGCAGTTCTCAAGTGATGACCTTACAAAGGAACAGCAATTCATTTTTATTATATAGATTTCTTTCGACAAATAACTGAATTTAATAGAATACGGTAATGGTTTTTTGGACGGGGTTTTTACGTTTTGAACAATTTGTAATATACAAAAAATCTCTTAATCCTTATTTACAGTATAATAGGAACATTAACAACAAATTTTTACCTCACAAAAAAAACGTACCTGACAATGTTTTTAATTTCTATTTAGTAAGAGTTGGTTTAGTCTTCAAAATTTAAATTAAGACTGATTAATATTCGCCCCAAAAATTAATACTAAGTGTTTATATTTTTTGGTGGAAATTAATCCTTTTTATAATTTTTTTTTTAGATACTAACTTGTGAAACATTAAATTATTATTCGACCATAACACAAAAACACATATATGTAACAGATATTGCTATCTGTGTATATTGCTATGAGTATCTATAAATGCGAACATATAAATACAATTGAAGTTCTGTCTGTGATTTCTAGATAAATACTGTTTAGTGAATTTCCATAGGAAAAATGAGCTATTGCAGTGGCCCTTATGGTAAGACCCAAGGTCGGGAGTAGCAAATGAGCACCGATGAGCAACGGTCCCCAGAACACGTTTTGGGATGTCATTAAAAATCATATACATATATGTTTATATGTGTTCGCACTCTAGCGGCCGCATTTTACGACCGATTTGGTTCAAATTTGGTACACATGTTGGTTGTCTACGTCGCTCGGACGAGTTCGTTAGCCAAAAAAATCCAACAATAAGAAGTACGTTTTTCGACCGGAAGTAACTATTTTTTGAAATTTTTACTACGAGAATGAAATTTGTTTAAAGTTTTTTCTACAAATATGAATGTAGGATCTTATTCTGCACATTTTGTTTTTTTACGCGACCTTATAGTTCCCCCAAAATCGATCAAAACGTAAAATACAATAGAAGTACCCGGTTCAAAGCCATGAGGTGGATTCTACCGCGGGTTTGGCGTGCGAAGCACGCAATGCTTTGTGTATTGAAGATACCGCCAATATGTGGAATGGCGTGCGAAGCACGTTTTTGGGCCATGGAACTCGGAGCTAAAATAGCTTTTTTTAATTGATATGCTTACATTAAACAAAACGAGTGGAAATAACTTTTATGTTTTTCGGGACAGAGACTTTTCAATTGATAGGCCATTCACTTTCTTTTGGGTCGCCGGAATATTACCCCCCGGAAAACTACCCCCCCAAGCACGTTCCTACGTCATTTTGACGTCAGAGATCCCGGGGGGCAGTTTTCCAGTCACGCACACTCAAGTTTCGATGCGTTTGTATTATCACTTTATATAATTAGAATTAAAAAAAACTAGAGGACTAACCTAAACTGTTTAGTCACAGTATGTTACCGATAACAGTATAATTGTAGGAACCTGCTTGGGGGGGTAGTTTTCCGGGGGGTAGTATTCCGGCG